>JBAMCP010000554.1:20816-43188 GCA_037075105.1 Lissocephala sabroskyi | reverse complement strand
GGCATGCTTGGCTGCCCCGCGGCAGCGCCATGTTCTTTTGGCCAACGCCATTAACACGGCCAATGAGCCGAGTTCCGCTGGACGGAGGCAAACGTCTGCTCGGCTTGTCGCACTTCCGCTGCCAGCAACAAATGATGATAATGCATTTTGGCCAAAAACAGAAATAGAAACATTTCCCATTTTTTAATTGTGGCCAAAGTCCGCCAGTGCCGAGCATTTCAACAAAATTTTAACACCTTTCAAGCCGCGGCCGGTGGCTGTGGTGGCTGCCACCACCGATTAATTGAATGTAGCCAAGCATGCGAACATAATTCTAACATTTTATAAGCACTTAACGGCGGTTCAAACCAGCCGGCCGAGCGGCGAACGGGCGGCCCAAAGACGGGAGGAAATATAAATTGTCCGAACTGAACAGAAATATGGAAAGATATATAAAAAAAGAAATATTCTACACTGTCATCAAAGCGTAACTAAACGCCCATTTTTCTCGACTCGAACGCACACACAGGGGCCGGCCGCCCCCACCCCTGCGAGCCGGTCGACTGGTCGAATCCTCCGCCGTCATTGCCGGGCTGCTGGCCGTCCATTTTTGGTGCTTGGTGGCTCGGCCCCGGTGGTTATTAGTGGCATATTTTGGCCTAAAGTGCGTGAACCATGTCGAGGGGAAAAAAGTGGCCCGCACAGAAATTTATTGTTGCTGTTGTTGTAGGCCAAGTTACCAACAAAATGGACCTCCCCGAAACCAAGGCACGCAACGAGAAGAAATATTAACGCCTCGAGCGTCAGCCACCTCGCTAGTCGTTGGTAACTGTTATTTTGGCCGGGCTGCGGGAACCGAAAAAAAACCAACAGCAGCGGTGGCAGTCGAGGAAGAGGAAGACGGAGACCTCTTACCTTATTGGCTGACGGGCGGCTTAGCGACCACCATGTTCGTGGGCCAAGTCTGTCGGGCTGTCGGACTGGCTGCCTGGTTGGTGTTGGCCAGGCCAACACGGCCACGGCGATCATGATGATGACGATAATGATGATGATGGTTGGCGTTGATTATGGCTTATTTTCAAATCTTTCTTCTTCGGCTGCTGCTGCTGCTTCTTCTTCTTGCCACTTCTTGGAAGTGGCTAAAAACAAATTATGTGGAGTCATCAATGGCAGCAGCCAACGGCCAACAACGTGGGCAGTAATGGAGCCATCGCCCCCTCATCACTCCTCCTTCTCTGGTTCCTCTTGGTCTCGAAACAACTAAATTGAGAGCGGCAGCTGCATTGCGAGAAGGTGGGGAAAGGACGAGCGGATGGCAGGGAATAAGCCTTGAAGGAAATTTTCTGGCAGGAACTCCAATTTGATATATGAATCTATGAATTGGTTTGGGATGAAAAAGAAGTCAGGGGAGATAAAAAAAGGGTTGGAGAATTTTGAGTTAAAGGATTTTGTTCACAGGGAGAAGAAGGATAAACAAATTGATACGTCAAAATATAAAAATCTCAGCCATGTTCAAATTCAATTCTGCTTTTGAGTATCCCCTGAGAATTCCGATGTTCTTGATAAGAGAAAATCTTAAAAGGTATAAAATAATGCCGAGAAACTCGTTGATCTTAACGTAATAATTATTACCAATAAATATTAAAACACGAAATGCATGAAAATTAGAAAATTGTCAGGATTGCTACAGATTTCTTGGATGGATGAGTTAATGGAACATAAAAACAACAAACCCAAGAGATTACCTGGAAATTCAAAAAATCAGAGATTTGATATGAAGATTTTTATATTCTTTACGCCTATTAAGTTCTTCTTAAGATCCCAATTGATTCTGAGAAAATAATTAAGTCAATATGGTCAAGAATCATAGACTAGAGATTACGATCAAAACTACTTAAGAGACTATTGTAAAGTCTTTGAATTCGAGAACTGCAAAGGAGACTATGGAAAGTAATCACATCGAAATTTACGTGAACAGTTCAGTTGAATACTTGCGGATAAATTTAATATGTCCCAATATTCCAAATTCCCTTTGCAGTCTTTGGGAATCCAGGAATTCAACTAATCAGCTCCCAATCTATTTAGGAAAAATTGCAGAGGACTTTCGAGGTTCCCGAAACTTTAGAAGTTACCTTCCGGCCTCATTTCCTGACCTTTGGCCAGCACCTGCTCCACTGATCGCCGGCTACCGAAGAAAAGCCCCCTGAAAATTTGTTGCCAAGCCTGCACAGCAAGTGCTCGGGCCGGGGCAATTGGCAATCAACAAAAGCGCGACATGCTCGACTCGACGGCATTCGGAAGAGCAACGGGAGAGCAGGAGGATCGCGAGCTGCAAATGATGGCAGCAATGATCGTCGATGGCTGGGAGAGCGGAACTCGATGCAGTTTTACACGGCGCATTAGGACGGGCCCGGCCGTCTGCTGAGCGTGTTGCAAATTTTTATTTGGAAGCAATTTTCACACCCTGCGAGACACCGGGCCACGGACAGACCGGCCGTGTTGTGTCCTGGAAAATGCGAACACTCACGCAGCGTCCCTAAAGCGGCGAACAACGATCGAGGCGGGGTGCGCCCAGGAGGCTCCGCCGGTCAGCGTGGCGAATCCGAATGTTGACAACATCGGAGTGAGTTGGCGAAGTCCCAGACCCGGGCAGGCTCGGGGCTGTTGATGCCCCGATGATGCCAAATGATTGCCGACCATATAAATTTCGATTTGCAGCTGATTAGAATTGCCTGGCTGGCCGTCTGTCCGGGTTACCTGCCCGCCTACTGGACACTCTGGCCGGCGATTATTTGCAATTATGAGCTGTGATTTTTTCACTTCACGCTGCCCGGCAGCTGGACGCTGGCAAGTTGACTTTGTCGCTGATTTCATAATCGCCCACAATCGGGCCGCGTTAACTGCAACGTCGCGGCCATAACAATGTCTGGTTTTGTGGCCAGCGAGTGACCTTCGACGCTGGGCTGAAGGACACGGCGCTTGTTGTGCGGCTGGGCTGCTGTTTGGCCAAACAGAAACCATTGCGAGCGGTGAAGGTCACTGGTCCTCGGGGGGTTTGGGCTGCCACCTCGGCTGGGTTAGTGTTCTGTTTGTTGTGGCTTGTTGACGGCTTTGAGCTGCTTTTGGCCTTGTCAACTGGCCGGCAAGACAAGTGATCGATGGCCAAAATACAAGGCCAATTCGGATTCGCCACGTCTCGTTTTGCGGTCACGGCTCGAAGCATAAATATTTTTAGTTTCCATCGGGCATTTCATCATCATGATCGACGCCGTTCCATCACCAAATTACTCATGGCCCAGAAGAATTTTTGGGAACATATCTGGCCGATTTTACGAGCCTCGACTGGGCTACCTACACGCGAGGCCGGCCAAATGCTCACGGTTTATGATTTGTTTACACGGCTGCCGCTGCTGCTGCTGTTGTCTCATCATTTGGATTTTCCGCGGCAATAAAATTAATAAGAACGCGCTAATTTCCAGCCTCAGACGCGGCCAGGCGAGCGGCCTAAGCAAACAAAGTCCCCGTTGCCGTCTCCGACATTTTCGGGCATTCTGTTTGGTGGCCTGGGCCTGGGCTGCCAGCTAACTCTTTTCCCCTTGCGACAATATTTGCACAGGCCGGGCGGGCAGGAACCGGATGGGCCTAGAGAGGAATGCACGGCCATTTTGTTGGCTAGCTGGCTGGCTGGCTGGCCTAAGCCCACGAATAATGGCCCATTAATGGCTTGACATAATCTTTAAAAATACATTTAATTCATTGATGAGTCGGCTGGCCGGGCAACAAAACCGCCTACTTAATGGCAGATTTGAGGAGATGATCATCTCGGCGGCAGCGCAGCAAGCGGCTCTCTCATCAGGAAGTCAAGACGGCTGCAGCGGCCCGGGGCCAACTTGGCGTTCGTGCAATTGCGCCAGCGCGCTCTTGGCCAGGCCAGAATGCAATGGCAATAGTGTAAGTGAGTGCGCGCGCATGCGCCCAAAATGCTGTCCAATTAGTTGCAGCCAACTGCCCCTGCGTGTGTGTGTGACTTTATATATAAGCGACTCCGAAAATGAGCAAGCGACTCCGAAAAACACCAAAAACTCACTCGACTGGGCGATTTTCAACAACCAAACGGGGAAACCAAATAATGATTTAATGAATGAAAAAATTAAAGTGAGAAAAAATCAAAATAAAGTTATTTACTTAAAAAATTAAATTCCCAAAATTAAACAAAAATGTTTTAATTTTTCAATATGTTTTTCTTCATATGGGAACTTTGTTTATTGGAGGAATTTTCCCACTCCGAAAATCTGAAGTAAATGCTTTGGTGCAGCTCTGAGTGATCGCAACTGCAGCCGCCATTTCTTATTGGGCCCCCACAGCTCCGTTATATACAAACCCACACACACAACGCCACACACACGGGCACCGAATGGGCTGTGCTATTGTTGCCGTCTCGCTTTCGCTGCCGTGTGCGCCGATCTTAGAGAGAGGCAACAACAACGGCTCCTCCCAGCGGCCCGACGATCGCTTGCCGCTCGTCGTTCAACTGCCGACGACGACAGCAACAGCGACGACGACGACGACGATGACGACGACGACGACGAGGCGAGGCAGGCAAAAGAACGCGCCGTGAGTTTCAGTTAAGCGTTGGCACTGAACCGGGTAACAATCTTTCACTCCCGTCATCACTTCAGTGATCTTTGCGTCTCGAAGTAGATCATCATTATAATCTCTCGTTGATTAAGCCAGTGAACGTCGGCCGAACTACGCAAACGCAAAGTGCGATTTCGAGTTCATTCATAAAACCAAAAAAATAGAGAACAACTTCGGTGTGTGAATCAAAGTTGGCCGAAGCGGGCAGTGTGTGTGTGTCGCCTCGTAAAGTTTGAGTGTCCCAAAAAGAGTCGAGAAATCTTTATAAAATGCTGCCCGGCCATACGAAAGCCAATGCCCATGCTAATGATGATTATGCCTCATTTATAGTGCGCTAATTGAACGTGAAATTGCTATAAAATCACAAATCACAAGAAAACCAAACCAACGTCGACCGAGCGGTCAATTTGCCTATACAAACAAATCCCAAGCACCAGCGAACTTCAAGTTAAACCAAAAAAAAAAAAAAAAAATTGGAATTCTTTTTTTTTATTGATTGGCAAATAACAAATATCGAAATCGAGATCAAGATCGTCTAGGAAAATGGATATAAGTTATTTCCTCTACGTCTGCCTATTGGCGCTCTGCAGCGCCGCCGAAAGCAAACAGAAGTCCGGCCGGGGGAGAGGCTCCATGTGGTGGTAAGTCAACCCAAAAATTTGGATTTTCATCGACTTGACATTGAAAACCCAGTGGCGCTGCATTTGCATAAGCAAATTGAAAGTAGGCAATTAGCGGGCGGGCGAGAAGAGGCCAAGCAAACACAGACGAGACGAGCACGCGCCACCGACGGGGGCAATGCAACGAGCCCAGAACCGTTGGGACCACGTGCACCGTCCGGCCGTCGGCTCAGCCGAAAACAAATCTCCGCTGGGTCGGGGGAGATTTTTGAAAAATTAGTCGGGTCAATTTGTGGTGAGTGTGGCTGCCTCACGCACAACGCGGAAGCCACAAAATGCTGCATTTAAAAAAAGAGCTCCAACCGTCGGGCAATTAAAAATTCTAAGCGCGCTCGCCCAGCTCCAAGCCCCTTGTGTGTGAGTGTGCGTGTGTGTGTGACACAATTTTCGTGACGCGGATGCTCTACCGCAGCGTCCGGTCAGCTGCCCGCACTGCCAAGTTCGTGGCTTAAGTCTTTTGTTTCAACTTGCAGTTGCGAAGGAAATCGAAACGATAAATGCTCTACCGATTTTATTTAACCGCATAAACAAACTTAAGGCTAATAAAAGTCATTTTCGAGAACTTTGACAGACCCCGCGAATATTTAGGAATTTTTTGCCGTCGCATAAATTTGGCCCGTAAGCTGCCTGGGAAAGGAAAGATGATTCGCTTCGATTGGGTTTAAATTGGTGCTCCCAATTTATCACCGCAATATTGCGCAATATTGTAAACATTAAAATGCAATTGTTGAACAATAACAAAGCGAACGAAACAAACGACTTTACTTTCCCACCGCAATCAGCCGCAATTCATTGGCAATTAATTTTCGCATGACGCCTCCAGCGGCCCCCGCGCCGCTCCCAACTGTCAATAAACATTTTTGTTTATATTTATTTATTGTTATTGTAGCACGCTTAAAAAAAAAAAACAAAGTCGTTACAACAACAACGCTTGGGAATTTCGAGAGCAACCGACCGGCCGACCGATCGGCCACCTGACAAAAAAAAAACACCAAAAAATTTCTAAGGGCAAAAAAAGATGAGAGCGAGAGCGCCGACAAGTGTATACAAATATTTGTACCCGTGTGTGTGTGTGTGTGTGTGCGTGTGTGTGTCATGCTTGACTTAGGCCAGCAATTGACGTCTCTGTCGCCGGTCTGGGAAAAAGCAGAGCGGGAAAGCCGCCGTCGGCTCGCCTCATAGAAAAACTCAAGTCAAGTGGAAAAACAGACAATCAAACATTTTTGTGCGTGTGGCCACCACCACCACGAGGAGCGTCTAATTAGGCTCGAAAAAGGCAGCCAACCAAGAAATCTAACCACCTTTTTCACGACAGTTTTATTTTCAATTGCTTTCGGTTATTAAATTTTTGTTTTCTCGCTTTCCAGGGGCATCGCCAAGGTGGGCGAACCGAACAACATTTCCCCAGTGAGCACGGGCATTATGTACATGGACCCGGCCATCCACTCCACCCTGCGACGGAAGCAACGCCGCCTGGTGCGGGACAATCCCGGCGTGCTTGGGGCTCTGGTCAAGGGAGCCAACTTGGCCATCAGCGAGTGCCAGCACCAATTTCGCAATCGCCGCTGGAACTGCTCGACTAGGAACTTTCTGCGCGGCAAGAATCTCTTCGGGAAGATCGTTGATCGTGGTAAGTAGCCCAACAGAAAGGCCACTTACGGCCACGGCGGGGGAAATTCGATCTGGGAAATGTACGCTGTCAACGCCCTCGAGGCCTACAAATTGAGCTCGTTATTTATGTCACCCAGTCCGAGGGCGCTGCACTTGTTTGTTGTGCTGCTGCGTGTGTGTGTGGTAATGTGAGCCGGGACATCTGCAGGCACAAAGGAGCCTTCTTGTTAGGCCCAAGCGACTGCTCCATTTCATCACGCGCATGCTAATTGAACGAGTTGGCAGGTCTGGCGTTGTCGTTGCCTCAAATCAATCAATTGCATTTGTGCGGATCTCCAGCGGTGTCCCAAGGCTGCTGAACTGCTCGACACTCAACTCCCCGGTGACACGCACCGACTGACAGATTGTCAGGGGTCGCTTGTCGAGGATTCAACGCTGCCCACTGTGATTTTTCGTTTTTCGTTTGAATTGTCGGCCAGGTCCTGGGGTTTTTATTAGCTACCGTTAACCAACGACTACCTGTTGTCCCCGAAAGTCAAAGTGGGCGTGGCACAAAGCGCGTGCGCTGTCCGCGCAATTCCCGCGGCAGCTGTCCCCGTCCCCGACCGTCTGCTCAACTGTCTTATCATTTTGACCCTGCGGATCCTTTTTATGGCCGGCCCGGCTGATGACAGCTTCTTATCAGTTCACTTTCATCGCCTGGGCTCCGCCTAGAGTTTTTACGAGGGGGCCGCGTCTTCTCGCTTAGTGCAGCGGAGGTGTGCCAGGGCCTGCCGTACAGCAATTAACACCTACGACGACTGCCATTAACACTTGGGGTTCAAACCCAAAAGATCCCATTCAACGTTTGCCAGCGGGACACTGATGTCCCGGCCTGGCTGGCTGGCAAATTAAGTCAACTAACTTGTTTTCTAATTGGTGACACCTCAGCGATTCGCCACGCCTGCCTGCCCAGGGGAGGCCAAAAAAAATCCATCTTCTCTTGCAGTTTTTGCACGCTTCGAAAATTGAATAGAATTCCCGGGCCTACCTGGGGATCTTTGCCACTAATCAGGAACCGTAGAGTCAGTTGAGCGCATGACGAATGTGCGGCCCCCTCCTGGTCGGCCGAAGGACTCGGCTATTTTGTGGGTTTATATCTAAACTGTTCCAGGAACCGAAGCAGGGCCAGCAAATTCTAAACTGTCTGCTTAAGCAGCTTAGGGCTGGGTCCCGGGCGGGCTACCTAGGCTACTGCGGGGCGAGCAGGCTGCTTAATTTCTGGCCGAGCCACGCCCATTGGGTATCCCCGGAAATCCGTTTAAATTCATTGCCCTCGGCAATTACGCAAAACCCCGCGAAACTTCTCAGGTTACACACACAGGACGCTAGCCGAATAAAGCCCAGTCCGATGACTGAGGCGTGGGCGTTCCCCTTGGCCCGGCGATCCGTGAGTAATTGTCAAAATATCGCGTACTTTCTGTTTGCCGTAGATTGCAATTAATGAAATGAAATGAACGACAGCAGAAAAAAACAGCCACACCCCAACGCAAAAAACCAAAACGACTGACGAAGACCTGCCGACTCATTTGGGTCTCCTCTTTAATTGCCGGGCTGGTCGGCCCGGCCGGCTGGCTGTTGCCATTCTTTTTACGACCTTTTGTCCAAGACGAGACGAGACATTCGCCAACTATTTACCCAGTGTAAAGGCCCCAAAAAAGAAGGAAAATGCGTCAGTCAGGCGCGCGGCGCGAATTCCCGCTAAGCTAATCAACGTGAGTCGCTCAGGTTGACACAGTTTGCCGCGGCGGCTGCGCATGCGCCCGCTTATCGGCCGGCCAAACAACGCAATCAATCTGGGATACTTGGACGGGGCGGGTACCTGCTCGACAAATTTTTGTTTCGTTTTTTACGTGAATTTATTTACGCGTCGACGGCGAAAAAAACACCAAACAAAAAACCCACAACACGCAAACAGAGCAAAGAAAATTTAACTGGAAATTGGAAAAGCCAGAGTTTTTTTTCCCGGGAAATTAAAGAACCAAAAAAACGGAAACAGCCGGCGAGTCTGGCATTCCTCTCTCACCGCCTCCCCTGACATTCAATCACGGCCGCTTCAATCGTCACTTTCAACTTAGCCAAGACACAAACCGCCCAGCCGCCCTAACGCCCGCCCTTGGCCTACCTGCGGCCAGTCGACTAGAGGACCGACCATAACTCAACCGGGCTTAGGCCGCAGAGACGCGACGGCGGGGCATGTGTCATATCTGCGGCAACCCTTGGCCAACAGGCACTTGAAAAATTATCTGCAACATGTAAATTCAATTTTCATTGTTCTTTATCTCGGCCACCGAGGGATGCGCGCTGCCTTTCAGAGCAAGCACAGTAGCCGTAGGGAAACGATGTACAACAGCAAACACTCCACATTCCCGCGGTTGACGATTCTTCAGTGTCTGTTTGAGCGGCGCGGGCGGGGCGAGTTGACTCCGAAAAGTGCTAAGTTGGAATTTATAGTCAAGCGTTTAATCTGCGTCCTGGAATCCACCACCATCGCTCTGGCAGTGATAACTTGAAGTGTCATAATTGACCAGACTTTGGCGGACAAGTGCCATTACTCAACCGGCTGCCCAGGCAGCCCAACGGTCACTTGAGTCGTGGCCACCGATTGAGATCTTGGCGTTGGGGTGGTCGGCTGCACCGCTGTCTCAAGTGGGGGACACCCAGAACGAGAAGAGGCTCTTTACTGATCTCCCCTTTACCTTTCTCTCGTTTTGTCTTGCAGGCTGCCGGGAGACGGGCTTCATCTATGCGATCACCAGCGCGGCAGTGACCCACTCGATTGCGAGGGCCTGCAGCGAGGGCACCATCGAGTCCTGCACCTGCGATTACAGCCACCAGACGCGCTCGCCGCAGGCCAACCACCAGGCCGGGAGTGTGGCCGGTGTACGGGACTGGGAGTGGGGCGGCTGCTCGGACAACATCGGCTTTGGCTTCAAGTTCTCGCGCGAGTTTGTCGACACCGGCGAGCGTGGCCGTAATTTGCGTGAGAAAATGAATCTGCACAACAACGAGGCGGGACGAGCGGTAAGTAATCGATAAGTCTATGCTTCTATCTAAATATTTATCGTTATCGTATCGATCGGTTGGCTGGCTGGAATCACAATTTACGTTCGCATTAATGAAAGCCAGCAGATTTCCTCTTTCACAAATCGATCGGCTGCCTGCGAGTCTCATTAGTCTTGAGCCGACTGACTCGACTTCACTCAGCCCACACACTCGCTGAGTGCACTCGTTTGCACTCGTGTAGATCGTATTTTAAAATCCGCTGACAGCTCTCTCCCCCCAGCCAGACAGTGGCTGTCGCACGAATCCCCTACCAGTTAAAATGCAACAGCAATCACAAAACATCTTGAAAACTTTGGCTTCCTTCAAATTTAACTCAGTTCAAAAATGAATATAGATAAGTTGAGATGGAACTATGGATTCTCCAAAAAGAAGATGAGTTCTCTAGACAGCCGAATATATCAGATATTATCAAAATGCATATAGATTTCTTATAGGAAAAATCTCTTCAAATTATCTTACAGATCCTTAAATAACTCTATCTTGATATCAGACTTTTCGAGATTCTTTTTCTACTCTACGTCTAAAGAGTCCATTCGTTTGCTTCTACTAATAATCTTTATATCTTGATTGAATGTTAGAAGAATCTTTCTTCGAATGCTTAACGGGATTATGAAGATCGTTAGGGATTAAAGAGCTCCCTAGATTTCTGCCTATTGATAGCTCTATTAGAGACTTACCTAAATCCTTTTGATCCAGTAGATTTGAGGTGCGTTTCGCACCCACAGTGGGACCAGCGACCACCCGTCTGTTGGCCAAATCGGGTCGCTTGGTTCCCTCTTTTTGTGTTGGCCTAGACCAGTCGCTGGCTGCGGTTGGGCCGCCCCCTTTCGGCCGCGATTGCGCCAGTGCCACCGCCAAATCGAAGGCCCACCATCTGTGTTATTATTTTATTACTTGTTATGCGGAGCTCTCTCGGTCGGCGGGCCCCCCAACTGCGTTGATTTCTTACTTCTGGTGCGGCGGCGGTGGCGGCGGCAGCGATCGTCCGTCTGTTCCATGGTTTTAATAACAAGCGTCTCCCGTCTCCGCGCTACATGCAACATGCGGCAACATTTATTGATTTTTAATAACTGCAACAACGTGGCAGGCGGGCCGACCAACCGGCCAGCCGATCGATCGACAGCACCAGCCGCACAAAAAACGGCAAAATAATTAAGTGGAGAACACATTGCCGGCCCCCAGACTGCCTGCCCGGGCGGCAGGGGGCGGCCAGTCTAGGCAGCCTAATAAAGTCATACTAATGAATTGTTGATTGTACTTGCAGCACGTCCAGGCCGAGATGCGGCAGGAGTGCAAATGCCACGGCATGTCCGGCTCCTGCACGGTCAAGACCTGCTGGATGCGCCTGGCCAACTTCCGGGTGATCGGCGACAACCTCAAGGCTCGATTCGACGGAGCCACCCGCGTCCAGGTGAGCAACAGCCTGCGGCAAAGCAGCAACGCCGTGGCCGTGGTCAGTCCCAATGCGGCCGGCGGCAATGCCGTGGGCGGCAGCAATGGCGGCAATATCCTGCCGCCCGGCAGCAGCGCCTTCGATGACGAACGGATGCTCAACGATCATATGCCCGAGCTGATGCTGAGCAATAAGCACCATCCGAATATGCCGTCGCCCAACAGCCTGCCGGTGGTAGGCACACGGACGCGAGGCCGAGGACGCAACCGCCAGGGTCGCAAGCACAATCGGTAAGGATCACAAGGGAGACGGTCAAAGGACAGCCAACTAACTAGAGAGCTTTTCTTTTGTTTCGCTGCAGGTATCACTTCCAGTTGAATCCCCATAACCCCGAGCACAAGCCGCCAGGACCCAAGGACATTGTGTACTTGGAGCCATCGCCCAGCTTCTGCGAGAAGAACCTGCGCCATGGCATCCTCGGCACTCATGGCCGGCAATGCAATGACACCTCGATGGGCGTCGATGGCTGCGATCTGATGTGCTGCGGGCGTGGCTATCGCACCCAGCAGGTCGTCGTCGTCGAGCGCTGCGCCTGCACATTCCACTGGTGCTGCGAGGTCAAATGTCAGCTGTGTCGAACCAAGAAGATCATCCACACGTGCCTCTAAGCCTGCGCCGCCGCCGTTGTCGTCGTCGTCCACCGAAGTTTGCACTTCTTAGCCAGTAAATTGAATGCCAGTCTGAGTGAGTGTATGAATGAAAGTGTGTGCGAGGGTGTGTGTGAGTGTGTGTGTTGTGTATGTGTTATGTTGTCTACGCTTAGACTTTGTTATTAGCCATAAGATCGACGTAGGCCCGCCCCATTTCGAATTTCCCGCGCCCACTTCCATAATTTTGCTAGCAGTATTACAGACCCCGCCCCCCAACCGACCACACCATAAACCGATTTAGAAAACGCATTTGCCCAGTTTTTAGTTGTTTAAGTGTCGATTTCCCTAGAAGATTTTGTAAATTTCTCCAAACCCGCCGTCCTCGCTCGCGCCGTCCCTGTTTCCCTAAAATTAAGAACACGAAGAGAACTTTGAATTATTGAAAACCAACAAATAAGACTGAAATTTAACCACCTCCTTCCCCTTAACCCTCTTTCGTCCTTCCTGGGTTCTCTTCTTGCGCGCAGGCGCTGCTGCATTTTCCGGGGCCCGACGGGGCGCGCTTCCGTCGCTTTGCCTGGCCAAACGCTCGTTAAGCATGCGCCCCGTGGGCCCAGCAACCCTCTAACCGCCTTAGCCGTGTCCCGTTTGACCTTTTCACCGTTAGCCAGTAGCATCTAGGATTTGATACAAATTTAATAAATTCATTTTTTTATTGTAAATAATTAAGTTTAATTTATGTTAAACGAGAAGCGAAGATTTTTTGTATTTTGTTGGAATTTCATGAAACCAAAATTAAAATCAATCCTAAAATTTTATAGTGATTCGAGCAGAAATTGAATCTGAATTTAATTGAAATTGTAACAAATATTGAAATCAAATTGAAACAGAATTTAAATTGAATGCCTGGAATTTTCTTACCATTGAAAATTCGAAAGTTGCATTTATTTGAAATTATTTCTGTTTCGTTTTATGAAAATCTGCAAACTAAACGTACTTAATTAATTTTATAGTTTAAGTAAATTTAATTAATTTATATTAGCCATTTAGTGAGAAGCAATTTTTTGTAAAGTATTAAAAAAAAAACGCAAATCGAAAACAAACGAGAAACTGAAAAATAAAAAAACAAAAAAAAAAACCACAATGAGAAAATTTTAAACAAAACAAGTCGAGTTTGTTGTTGTTTTTTAGCCAACAATTATTTGGTTCAAGTGCGGGGCAATTAGCCCCGTTGGCCAGATGCCTGGGCAGCCTGTGTTGCCTCAGTTATGCGGGGGTCATCGGTGGATTGCGAGCCAGCTGGCTGCCCCAAGCATTTCAATATTTGATTTAAGCGGCTCAGTGGCAGTTTCCCAAGCGCATTTTTTGTGCTTACAACAAAAAACTGTCAGCCTGGGCAGCCACCAGAGCCACCACCACCAGCAACAACAACAACGGCAGCCAAGCAACGTGGACGATCCAAACGACAGTTGCATCTTTTGTATATCGGAATCGCCGGTCGTCGCTTCACAATGCGACAACCGCTGGCGACGGCGACGACGACGGCGACGGAGATGACAATTCCGGGCTGTCAGTGCGGCCCGAGTGGCTTTCAAGTTTCAGCGACGGGGCCCCAAACGACATGCAATTGCGGGAAACTATGCTGACAGGGACAGATCTAGACGGCGGAGATGGGCGACGACAACTTGCCGCTCTGCCCGCTCTCGCGGTCTTGAGGTTCTTGGCGGCCTGTTAGCCTGGCTTACATTGATCCTGATTTCAGCTACTGATCAGAGGAACAGCACCAAGAAAAGGGTAAGAAATAAGAAGAAACGCGGCCGTGTTGGCCGGTTGACAGTTTTGTTTCGCTTATTTTTGAGACGCCTGCAATCATTAAGCGGGTGAGTTGGGGGGCGGGAGAATAAGCCTGACTTACACAGCAATAAAGCAGCCAATTCTCTGGATATTAATCACCAGATTATTTATAATTGAATTTGAGGACATTCGAAGAGTCTTCTCCCTAACAAAGAAGCATCATCAAGCCCACGGAATCGCCCAGGAAAAGCCCAGCCGGCCCACTTTGCTTGCACCTTGTGTGTCACTTATGTCATTGGTAATTAGGGAGTAGCGTCAATCGCTTGGCAAATGATTCACGGGGCGATGTCTCATAGCTGAAAACCAGAACATCAAACACAACCAGCGGAACCGAAGCCGACAAGCCCCAGGCCATGACTCGGCCCGACAGCACCCTCTCTCTGGGGCATAAAGTATCCCTAGTTAGATGTCGCGGCTGCCACAAATATGGCACACCGAGGCGACAATTGTTGTCTCCGATGAGTCGTAGTGGCGATTCCAGCGAAGCCCGGAGTCATCGCTCCTCTTGGCCGGGCCAATAAAACTAACGAGCGGATTAAGATTATGTCTTGGGGACTGGCAGCAACCTGGCCAAATGCGGATGCCTGCGCACGCGCACCCAAAAATGGTCAGGCGGCCTAATGAATTGCAAGTGCAACCGTCGCATGCGGCAGCCCGCCACGCATACAAAGTGCACTTGGGGAAAGAGCTGCTGAGTGCAAACTTAGACTTCTGATCCGCCACATCCACAACCACGGCCGCCACTGCGATCCCAATGACGTGAAGATGTGACAATGACAGTTGTTGTTCGTCATGTTTCGGCCATGTAGCCAGTCAGCCCGTCGTCCGGTCCACGCAGCCAGTCAGCCGGCCGGCCGGCGGGGCAGCCAAGCAGTCAGCAAGTTAGCCATTCCGACTCGACATCGAGCTTTTTGTGTTGTAATTGCAGACGCCACACGTTTGCGAGCTGTTTGATTTGGAAATTGCAACAGATCGGTCGGTGTATCCCCAATCGGCATGCGGTGCACGTGCAGGCGCTGGTATGACAAAACTTTGAATGCTGTCGCCCCAGGGCACTTGGACAAAAAGAAGGGCAGTGCTCACTCCGCAGCCCGTGACCACCAACTGCACAGTGGGTCTAAGTCTTATTAAAGTAGAGAGATTTGTGGGAATACTAAAATTACTTGAAATACAAGTTTGTTTCGGATCATTATAATCAATGTAGTTAACCTTTTTCTAGGCTCTTGAGAATATTAAAAGGTTACCTTTCTTTGTTGCAGATTTCTACGAATGAAAGAGTTTTAAATTCAAAATGTTATATTCTAAGCTAAATCGCATAATATTTTAGACTATAAGGCCAATATTTTGATATCCTTCTCTCGATATCAATTTTTTCCACATTTTTCTGATTTCCTACTTCAGATTCCTCAGACTCTCTTTGCTGATATAAAACAAATTTTAGTCCTTAAATTGGCGATTTGTAAAAACCAACAAAAAATAATTATACAATCAAAAATAAAAGGAACTCGTAAGAAATTATTTATTTAAATTGGAACACAAAGGATGAGAACAAAGATTTTTCAGTCTTTGCATTTTGCATAAATAAATTTCTCATATAGATAATAAAATTTCCCTAATAATCAAATAATTTCAGCATTATTTCATCTTCGAAAATAGTGTAAAAAATTCCGTTCAATTCGTTAAACATTCCGCTATGAAATGTGACCGCAATAAATACTTTTCCGCCCACTGTTCGAGTGCAAGAAGGGGAAGTCCATGCCGAAGGTGGCTTAAAAATTTGACACATTTGGGAATAAATGAGCAACGGATGCGGTGTTAATTAAGTGGCAATTGTTGGCCGACCGTGTGAATTTAAACGGATTAGAAAATAAGTCAACAGCCACGACTGTCCCCCAGCCAAGCGAAGGGAGCTCAGCTTTTGGCCAACTACTCAGTCGTTGACTCGCAATTGAGGGCTATCAATCATCGGTTAACAGTTACAATCCCCACCAGGAAGCAATGACAACGCAGACCAGGGACCACCAAGAGACCACTGGCAGCCGAAGGAGCCCTCAGAGACCGCTGACTAGGCTGGCTAGGCTCGTTGGTCTGTGCGGAGGACTTTGCTGATCTTGGCCATGTAATTAACAACACGCAAAAAGTGCTACCCATTTTATAAATGGCTAGGGCGACACGCATGTAAACATTACCATTTTTGGCCAAGAGACACGGCAGGCAGACGGGCAGCTGGACAGAGCTGTCTGGCCGGGGACCAGTTGGTGGCCCACTTGGGTGGGCAATTCACATAATTGAGTTACAAAAAGGTCATTGATTGTAAGCCAAGAAAAAGCATAAACAGTCGAACAAAATCATTGGACCGGCTGCCCAACTGCCCGGCTGGCCGAGTTGGACTTTGTACTCGGTGCGAGTTTAATTTATTTTTTATAATTACACGCACTTTATGCCTAATTAGTTTTTGTATTTTTTAATGCCCCGACCCGCCGACTGCGCCGACTCTCGAAAAATCCCGCAGCAAAAAAGTTTCCCATCATTTGGCTTCCATTATGCAGTGTTGGCCGGCCGGCCCGAGACTCGGCCCTCGCGGCTGGGCCACCGAATTCCAAAGGTGCGCGCAATGGGCGTCAGACTCTGCGCAAAAAAAAGAGGAACACAAAACGGACAGGGACAAAGGGCCGACAGTTGAAGGCACCCAGCGCGCGCGGGGCCCAGGCGCACCGGGCGGGTCGGCAGATGAGTCTGAGGTGCGCCTGAGACGGCAGCCCAAGCTTTTGTTGCCTTTGTATTGGCTTTGTTAAAGGGCACTCCGATTGCTGTTGCTGTTGTTGGTTTAGTGCCCTGCCGGCTGCCCATTCAGCGCGCTTTTGGTTTCGCATTCGGCGACGGTCATCGAGCGCAGGCGCGCGCCCCGTCGTCGTATTCTCTCAATCGACGACATCAACGTGGTTCTTTGTTCAACTGGCAGGCGGACACTGGACTGTCCCAGGACTGTCTTGGCCAGTCTACTCCCCAAGTTTTCGATCCTCGACTGAATGGATGTTGGAAGCTCTTTTGATCTTGAGAAATACATATGGGAAAGCTTTGGGAAGATTTTATAATTTTACAGGAGTTTTTCTTATGACAAATCCTGTAATATGAACTAAGGTAAATTTAATTAAGGAATTCGGAGATATGTATTTCATTTTTTTGGGATTCAAACTTAAGCGAATTAAAAAAGTTGAATATAAAATTCATATAACCGAATTGTAAGAGAATTTTCAATCATTTTCGGAGCTTTATTAAAAATAAATTAAACGGATTTTCTGGTTGCCTAGATTCTTTTATTTTTGCCTCCTTCAAATCAGTTCCAAACAATTCGGTAGAAAAAAAATTAAAACGTCAAGTTTAAAATATTTTCAAAAGATTTGCGATTGAAACAAGCCCAAAGTTTCACACTTCATTAAGCTTAAAAAAACAATATTAAAAAAATTTTAAATTCATAATCTCTAAGTCTTTTTCAAATGGCTGTCCGATTTCTGAGCCTTATCAAAAATTTCCTAGACTTTTTGTGTGGACTTTCCAAGTCCTACAAATTGTCTAGATTTCGGAATATCTAAATTTTTTTTATGACTGACTGAGCTTATGTACATTTCCATTTGCTATTCCCGCTTGCGACCTGAATCCCTCATTTGGCAGGAAGTCACACAGGCGACTTCCTTGTTTCCCAAAAACTTTCGATTGGTCCGCCCAAGGAGACGGCGGCGGCGGAACAACTTCCTTTCGGCTTGGGCACTCAGGGCACTTGAGACAGTTTTTTGCACTTGTTCGCCGCAAAAACAACAACACAGAAACAGCAAATCTCGGGATCGACGGCCCAGGCGATGGGTGACGATGGTGACGGTGGCGGTGGCGGCGGGAATGAACCGCTGCTGCACCTTGATTGTGAGAAAGATAACGACAAGGCGACTGGGAGAGAGACAACAACGAAAACCACCAGCCGCGAAGACAACGGCAAACAATGAGAAGGCCAAGGAATTTGCGGCCCGAGATTAACCCAAGCAACCGATCGTGGCCCGGCCGAGGCAGGGTAACCGGGCAACAGGTGCTGGCAAACGGCGTTCAATGTGCACACCACCGGCGAAATATGCCACAAGGTATTGGGGCAATTAGTGCTCAACTAATTGATTTAAGGCATTTCCTTTTCTGTTGGATAGTTGGCCGGCTCTGCCTCTGCCCCGCTGCATGGACAACGCCGGATCTTTCACTGGCCAGCTGATGGACTCGGGTAAACAACAATTTCCGCATGAGACAAAGTCAGTGCGCGGCTCTGGTTGTCGTCGTGGAGTCTCTGCGGCATCTGAGGTATTTGGCGTTGAGATTTTGTGTTTTTTATCACCGCTTCGCTCTTCCGACTCGTGCACTCGTCGGCCTGTGCATGCTCCAAATGCCGGCGTCTCTCCGGGCAGCGACGACCTCTCCGGGCAATTAAAAGCCAAAGGGGCTGACTGGTGGCTGCCGCGTTTGCTGATTGCAACAATTTCAGGCTAAATGCGCAACGCCAACAACAACCCCGGGCCCGATATCTCTAAGTTAGCTGCACTCGGGGCTCCTCCTGATCGCTGAGCTCGCCTGCTTGGCTACTCTTCTTCGACTTTGGCCTCATCCTGTGTCGTCGGCCCCAAAGTATTTAGTTTCAATTTGTAGCTTTGTTAGTGCGTGTTTCAAGATTTTTCATTTTACCTTGTCGATGCGGCTGCTGTTGCTGTTGCTGTTGTCGTCGCTGCAGTTGCGCTGCCATTGCACTGATTAATTTTTGCGCTATTTACACGCTCGTTGCCTCTGCTCTGGGCCAGGCTAGCCAGCCGCACGGTTGGCTTTAATTTTCAAAATTAGTCACGCGATTTTTATGTACTCAACTACAAAGTCAGTTTAGTCGGAGCTATTGCTGGTCTACTTGTACTCTTTGCAAACCAACATAGTTGCTCTATTTCGAAAAGAACTTCGCCAAAGTGGAGGGAAAACTTTGATGGAATTTGAGGTGTTGGTTTGGTAATTCATTCACCAAAGTTAAGTGAGTTAAAATGATTCAAAAGAGCTCATTCCAGCACAGTCTACATATTCAAAGAAGGACTACCTGAATGTGGAGAATGGATGCTTGGTAAGTTGGTGAGTTTAAGTGATTCTTAGGAGATTATTAAAATTCTGTTGTACTATAAGGAAATCCTGGAAATGAATAAATATCTTGATAACTTCAAATTAATTTCTAAAATTGAACTATGTATTCCACTCTTCAACTGACGGACTGAATTGGAAAATATCAATTCTTATTTTACTTGTATATTTTTAGGCATTATGGGACTCTAAACTGAATTTTAAAGCGGTTTCAAATTTACAGAATAGGAGCCTTGAAAATCCAAGTTCAGTTCCAGGCAGCTTTTTGTTTTCTTCTTATTTTAATATATATTAAAAGGAAAGGAGTCTAAGTGAAGTCAATTTTAAAGAAATCTTTTAGCTTCTCTTTTCTCTTGTTATTTTCACTCTTGTATTCATTTTACTATCTCCATTTCACTCTGTAGGTCTTGCTACTTTCAACTCCCCTTTTCCTCTTTCTCCGTTTCCCATCCTCTCCTGTCACTCCAAGCAAATCTTTTGCCGATCACTCCCAGCTCTTTTTGCCAAAAGAGAGCATCTGCTGTGCGGGGTTCCCTGCACTGATAGGCCAGTTGGTCCGTGCCCGATATATAGACTAACGTCCGGCGATGGTGGTCGGGTGGCCGAGTGGACGAGTGGAGAGGACCCAGGCAGCCAGCCCCATGCAGGCGTATGACAAATGATTTTATTAGCTTAGTTGAGTTAATCAATGTTGATGGTATTTATTAATTATGTTGTAGGGTTATTCGATCGCCTGTTCCTCTGCCCGTGGGCCGGCAGCCGGCCGCCGGACCATCGAAGTGTGCACAGATCACACATGACGTTGGTTAGGTTGCCTGGGGATTGGCGTGGCCAGGAAGGAAGACCCACGGACATGCAGCTATGCGGCTCGTTCGTAGAAAGCAAACATTAAACGGGAAAGGACCCACGCGGAGGGGAAGAGAGAAGGCCTGGCAAATATTTGCACATTGACGGCGCGGCGAATTCGTATGCCAAATTCAAGGCAAGGCAAATTACACGCGCTGGGGAAATTGAGTTCAATAATAAGCATGAAGAGAGCGCGAGCGAGTGGATGACCAGCAGGACGGTCGTCCGCCAACGCCAGGGCCAGGCCGGTGGGGCAGTCACGAAACGTCTTCATTCGCTTTGGACCTCCGGCTGTGCAAATGTAGCCGCAAACACTTTCAGGCGACCGCGTCCACTTCAGTGCAGTCGGTCGGTCGGGCTGGTTGGGCAGGATGCGACTGCTGCTGATAGTAGTCATCAACACAGACACACAGACAGGCCGGCAGATACACTGCCCGAGCGCTGGGCGCCCGGGGCGTTGATTGGCCATGCAAAAGGTTTTGGGTCTGGCGAATCCACCTTGGCGGCCAGCCCGGGCCCAGGTAGTCACGGGTGGCATATGCAAAAGGCTTCAACGTCCAGTGTGGCCCAAATGATTGCCGATTGCCCCCTTCGCCCGGCCGGCCGACTCTGCTCGTTTTGGGGCCCTGGCAATTTAACACACTCTGGCGCGTGAATTAGGGCCAATTTAGGGGAAAATTAAGTAATCTCCCTGGCGCTGGCCCTTTGTCGGTGTGTGTCGGCGTGTGTGTGCGTGCTGGCTAAGAATTTGTGACACTTTCGAGTGTGTGCGAGGCTTCACTGTAGCCCGCCGTGCCCGCCGTCAATGCGAATTTAAATTGATGCCGCTGATGGGGCGAATTGCCCGACGACCGCACATGTCAAACTGCATTGCTAGGACAAAATGCATTGAGGTTTTCTTGTGGTCAAACGATTGAATTACAATTTCCCCATAAAAATGTCAAAAAAACTGCCAAGAACACAAACAGGCAGGCAGCCCAACAACAACAACAACGCCGTCGACCCTTTTGGGTCTCGCGAACTTTCGGTGCCCGTCGAGATTAAAGATCTCGATCGGTCAGGGGCAAATATTATGATGACTCGCACCGCAAACAAACAGAAACCGCTTTAGATACGCGAAACTCGATTTCAGCTACCGCTGCTGAATCATAGATGGTCAGATAGTCCCAAAAAAAAAACCCGTCCAAGCGATCTGCCGATCTGCCGATCGGCCGATGGCCAGCGCGACTGAGTCGCAGAATCGAGTGGACATTTTTGCTAATTTGTGCAGCAAAGCTGCCAACAGGCATTAACGTCGCTCAGCTGTCGGGGCACCCAAAAAAATAAGAGAAATAATATTTATAAAGGGCTAGGGGAGGCATCCTCATCGACTGTCGTCTTAGGGACCGAACTACACGCCAAATCGTTGACATGGCGCGCTCGTCAGGCTCGACGACGACTCGTCCAGCCGTCGACTTTGCGCTTAATGCAATCAACGCTGCCCCCCTTCGCCGTTGGGCTTTATCATCAGCATCCGCGGATGACTTCATTTTGTTCATTTTGCTCGCTGAACTGCGCTGATCTGTGCAAATTTATCGATCAACACGCTTAAGCGCATTGAGCAGCAAATGAGCCTCCTCCTCTTCATTGATGCGATTAGCGAAATGAGCTTTGGCCCTGGACATCTTTGGGCCACTGACATTTCTCATTAACGGTTTGGGCTATTGACTTGTTGCATTTTGTCAATCGGCCCGGCCGAAAGCAACCTTGACAAGGGTCTGCGCGGCGCGCTGCGTCACCACGAATCACGGTGACTCTGGCGGTGACTCAGCTCTCGGTCATTTCGAAAATCCACGCAATTCCCTGCTTGTCTGCCGTCGGCTGGTCTGCCCTTGAAACGGCCTCACACTAATACTTCCTTCCGCCGGCGATGGCCTGTCTGCCGCTCGCAGCTGTAACTAATTGCTGACCCCAAAGTAGAGCAAAGCGCACCGCCGTCCACGAAGGCAGACGCCCAAAAAACACAAAAACGGCCGAGCTTTCAAAAACGCCGCAAACACATGTAAAACTCAAATGGCAACATGCCACACGCAGCAGCCACAACGACGGCCGCGAAGGCGGCGGGAACGGCGACGACGATGATGATGGGGGGCAGGGCCAGGCGCGATCTCGGGATGAGCGCAGACCAAAAAAGGTAAAGGCAGCGGCTGCCGACGACGGCGGCGCATGCGCAGGCCGACGGACGGTCGGACCGGCGACCGCAAAGCCGCAACAGAAGCTCGAAAATTTTGGTAATAGTTTGTTGCCGGTTGTTTCTGTTGCTGTTGTTGCTGCTGGTGGCGGTGGTGGGAGCTTTGCGCTATTGTGGCCTGAGCGCGCACGCTGACGTTTAGTCATAAAATATTCCATTTTATTTGAAAATAAAAGCCCTGCCCCTGAACCCAACCAACGGCGGGCCAGTTGGCCAAGATGCGCGAGCCAGCGGTTTG
>JBAMCP010000554.1:0-20716 GCA_037075105.1 Lissocephala sabroskyi | reverse complement strand
AGAGGTTTTTGTGTATTTTTTATGGGATTTCTCACAAGCCCCCGCCCCGAAAAAAGTGCCCCAAATAACTGCTCTGGTTTTGCTGGCTGCTCTTCGGGAGTTTCCGGCTCGACGGCGGCGGCAACAAAGCTTTGGGGCCACTGCCACTGCCACACCTGCGTGTGGTCGGCTCGCCTTTTGGCCCCGTGATCGGGGGCAAACCAAAAAAATAAGAAACTCAATTAAGGCGCCGTTAGAAGCGGCCCCGTGTCAAAACAAACGTTTTGGCAACCGACCAGCCCCGGCGGCCCAGCCGGCCAACTGCCACCAACAAAGCAACGACGACCGGCGACCGCCGGCCCGTTCCGTTTTCGATTTCTAGAGGCCCCAGAATTCCGGTGGGCTGGCCGCAGTCGACGCTGCGCTGCTGTGGGGCCTTTGATGTCATAATTCATGTATATTAACTCATAAATAAACGAATGCAACTTTATGCTATTTGCGTACGAGGCAGTCCAGGTCGGCCGATCTCCATCGGTCGTGGGGCCCACGTCTGTTGGGGACCAACTCGCCGCCGCCACATTGCGGGAGTCAAATCGGTTTTCCAATATCTGCCGTCTGGCGTCTGCGGTTGGGACGCCGGGACGGCGACTCTGGCTGGCGGATAGTCCATTTCTAGTGGGTATTTAGTGCACTTAATCTACGCCAAAATACCAACTAACCGAGATAAATAGCTGCGAAATAAAAATCCATAAAACCAAGTCAGGTCGTCGGAGTCTTCGCCGTCGCCGTCGTCGCTGTCTGGCGCTCTCGATCGGTGTGCTCTCTTTCGCTGGCTATAAAATCGGCACGACTTTTCAATAAATGTTGACAACGCAACGGCCGGGCAATGGCAAAAAGTTTTATGATATCCTGAAGGAAGTGAAATATGATATTATGAATCGCTGGCTCGCACCAGAAGGAAGCGATCCGACCGTTCGGTTCGGTTCATCGGAGTTGCTGTCCCCGCCAGCCAGCCAGTGGTCATCTGGCCAATGACTGCGACTTTGTGGTTGGCCCAAACCAGTTGACGTTGTTGCTGTTGTTGTTGGTCGGTTGTCTTATGGATTTTGCGGTTTGTCAAGTTAAATGGCAGGCCGCGCATGCCCTGCATTCGTCGAGTGCCTTTGACAGCCAGCTGCAGGAAAAAAATCCCCAAAAAAGTCAGAAACGTTCATTTGAAAGGTCTCAGTGGAAAACTGATTAGTTTAATTACCAGAAATCCCCTCACAATTCTTATCCAGTTCCAGGAAGGCAGAGTTGCTGAGTTTTTAGCAAGAAATTCATAAGCTGTCACTGGAAGATTAATTAGCCTCTTTGACTTTCGAGGGAAATTCTGAAATTCATCAAAGAAAATCAAAGTTCACTTCATTCCGGGAATCTGGCGATGGAAATTTCGTTCCATCTCTTTCTAGTCAATTTTTTTTAGATGTTTTTCATAGTTTTCATTTTGTACTCACACACACGCGCCGCCAGTTGGCGGTGGGACCACCCGGCGTATGCGCAATACGCAGAAAAGTTCGTTTGTTTTGAGCAATGAAAATGGTGAAAGAAAAAAACCCGCCAAATTATAAACACACACACACACAGAATTAGCGATGCAATAATGGCAAAATGAGGTTTTTAATGTTGTTAACAACGAGCCAAAAGTGGCGGCCAAATTCCCTATAAATTTTTGAATTGGCCTTTGAAATTTCCAACTCTGTCGTAAATTCAGCATTTTAATGAACTTTTAAGTGCATAAATATTAAAATAAATTCTGGCAAACTGCTACGAAAACTAAAAACACACCAAACAAACAATTAACAATCAAATTATAATTGCCCACCCAAATCGCGCCAAGCAGCCCGACGGCGGCGGCATTAACAGGAAAACACCACTAAAAACTTATGAGCTGAGAAAATATAAATGCGCCAGGCTAGCCAAGCTCCTACCCAAAAAACCCCTTTAATTTCACCACATCTACTGGTTTCGGGGATTGTTATTTTTTCGTAAATCGAAGTTTATACACTCTCCTTTCGTACGTGTCCTTAGGCAGGTGGAAAGGCTTGTTTAAAGCACTTAATTCGATGATTAAAACAAGATTATAGAGATTAAAAAACTTAAAAGATATACAGATCATTTAGTTATAGAAGGAAGCGTAGGAAATATTTTTATTCCAGATTTTCTATTTCAACTTCCATCACTGATTTCTGAACTGCGGAAAAGGTTAGCTTCAAAATTGAATGCTTTTTCACTTTTTTAATTTGACCTTCTACCACTTTTGTCTCTTTACTTTTAATCTCTGACTTTCTAAGTATTCCTTAAGCTTCCTGATCTCTTTTCTCTCCTCTTGCTTAGTTAAATTAATTTAATTTTTTTTTTAAATAAATTCACATCTCGAAAAGTCTTCAATTTAGTTATGACTATGATTATTCCTTTCTATAGTAAATCCAGACATTAGGAATGCTTAGAAATCTCCTGAAAAGAAAGGAAATAGCCGTGGTCAAGTTGAAGGTCCTCCAAAAATTGACGGAGAGTCAAACAAAACTACACTAGGGCAACAATGAGACACATAAAAATTCCCTGATACTTTGTAACATTTCCGTTGATCTTTTTGCTCCTTAATGGGAATTCCTTTCGGTAATCTTATAACTAATATTCCCATTTAGACTGGATGAAGGCTCGAAGGGTAGAAAATGGCAGGCCTTGTAAAAATTTTCTCACTTTTGAGTGGGCAAATGAAGGCGACATTTTATAAATCCACCAGCGAAAAAAAAAACAATTTTATTAATTTTTACGGCTTGGGCAGTTGCGGAGTTTTGGCAGCGGGCGGTGCGGGGGATTCCGGGGGACCCGCCGATCGCTGTGGTGGGTGCAAAAAAGTAATTTGTTTTAATTTGTTTAATCGCTTAATCCGTCGACCCACACACACACACGAGTCACACACCGACAGCCGCATACACCCGTCGTCGCCTCACGACCCAGCCGATGGACTGGGCAGACGGGCAGACGGCCGGAGTCTCCGGGCAGGCGTAACCTGTTCTGCAAATTAAAAGCGGCCTTCTCTTTTTTCGGGGACGGCGGATGGTCGGTCGGATCCGATCGGCCGGCCGACCGGCCAGCCCGCCGGTGGTGGTCCTTGCGGTCTTTTTGTTTTCTTGATCGCCATCATGGCCGCCACCGCCACCGCCGACGCCGCACAGGCCAATTTATGTTGAGAGGTGTCTGCTGGCTGTGTTGGTTTTTTCGGCTTTGACTTAATTAAACTTTTGCACTTTCCGTCAGTCGATGGATCTCCGTGGATTCCGCTTTCTTCGGCGCAATCCCGCGAGTTCGTTGGGTAAGCTGCCTTAATTTATTGTGGCCAGTAAAAATCATTTCGACATCATTACATAGACTGGCATCTCCCCCTCCCCTCCCTCTAGGGGGGTGAACTTGAGGCTTTACTCGAACTGACAAAATGAGCATAAATCTCTTTTACCACGCCGCTGACTGTCCATTTCAACACGCCTGTCAACACACACACACACTCGCACACACACACCCAGGCAGCCCCAGTCAGTCATTTGGCAGCGGTTTCCCATCGGCGCTGCCACCGTCGCTGCCTCAGCCGGCGCTGCTGCTGCTGAGCGGGCTGCGCGGAGCCTGGGATCTCTCGGGGCTGCCTAGTAAATCAACCGAATTGCCCCGCAAAAGATCGTAAAAAATAAAACCACACACAAAAAAAAGTTGGCACGCACTCGTAGCCGGTTTTTTTCGGGGGTATTTTTTCTCTCGAGTTTTTACCTTTTAATTGTTTAAAAAACAATGGGTGGTAAAAAGTAAATAAATAATAATAAAATATACAAAATTAAAACTCAATTCGAAGGGCCAAAGGGAAGAGCCAATACCCTAACCCCAAGGGAGAATTAAATCGAGTCAAATTCGGAAGGAAGGAGGAAAAATGAATTTTCGAGAAGATTTCAAAGAATCTTAAGGAAGCCCTTAGAATTAATCGGACATCACGAAAGAGATCGATAGGATTTTCAGTGCTTTGTTTTAAAGAAGTTGAGAAACAGAAAAACATCAGAGAATCCTCACAAAAGAATTAAAGGGAAAGGAAGGAAAAGGGTTAACATTTATGAGCTTAATGAGGTCCAAAGAACTTTTAAGGAGATTCTTTTAGTTGAGATTCTATTGAGTTATAAAATATCAAGCACTTATTGAAGACTTTAAGTTTTAATATTGAAAATAACTCCTAACACTCCAATCAGTTTCGGGGTCTAAAAATTGAAGTAATCTTTTAAAAATCTTTATAAATTAAAATTCCTCTTCGAATTCCTTGAGAATCTCCCAAACTTCCTCTTCTAAGCAAACCTCCACTCCACCGATCTCCCAACTTTGTAGGGTATTCAAGTGATTTATAAACTTCTGTTATCTTTTCATTTATTTACAAGAAAATCATTTCCTGTGCTCTATTTTTGGGGCTCCGCTTTGCCAATTGGACACTTTCACCCAACCGTCGCTGCGGCCAGAACCGAGTTACCTGGGCAGCGGGGAGGCACCAACGTCATGTTAATTACGACCAAGTAAAAATCCAATTAAATTAATAAAATTTTATGACCGCTTGTATGTCGGCGCGCAGACAATAAAAACAATTGAATTATGAAGAGAGCATTGCGTAAAGCTGGAGCAGGAGAAGCGCGAAGGAGGCTGGGGGGCTGGTTGCGGTTGTTGTGTGTAATTTTTTTTTTGTTATTGTTTTTGGAGCAAACTACTTTGTTGTTCGGATTTTATACGTTTTTAATTACAAGCAAAATCAGCCAGATGAGTCGGCGCTCGCCCCGCAGCAGTGGCCTGCTGAAGGTCGTCCGAGAGCAGGAAATGAGAGAAAGGCAAATGAGAATTCCCAGCTCCCTAAGAATGACTCATCGCTGCTGGCAGGTTTTATTGCCTACCTTCGGGCGTTTGGGGAGAGGCAGTCGACAGTCCACAGAGGGATTTGGGATTCTTATCACCTGAACTAAGCCCACTTGGCCGCTTGCCAGTGGCTCTTGAGAGCCGACAATCGCCTGCTCCACTTTGGCCTTTCAATTAAGCTAATTGCCGGGGCGGGGGCAGTTGGGCAGACAGACGACAGTTTGTTTGTTATTCTTCGTTTGAGGCTTTGCCACAATACAAAAATTGTTTCCCCGAAATCGCACACACACGCCCACAGCCCCCGCACTCCCCTCGCTGGGCTGGTTTATTTCTTTGCGGACTTTTGAGTTCCAAGAGAAGAAGAATTACGATGAAAAGAGGCACTTAAACGAATTGTTTGCTGCGTATGCTGCCCGCAGTACCCATAAAACTTTTATGACCCATTGATAGTGCGAACAAATGAGCCACCCGCGCACAGCATCCCCCGCCCCCGGGAGGCTGACGCTGACGCACCGATCGGCTGATCGGCCAATCGCCTCGTTATCGAAGGCGCGGGGGACTCGACCAATTTGAAATTGACAGTTGATTTTGATTGAAACCGTCGGTTGAACCGGCTCATCTTCAATCACCTGATTGAATGTTTATGCCCGTTTCGCAAGTGCCTCGGGCCTCGGGCCGCCTCAATCAATCAAGCCTGCGGTGGGGTTGGTGGGCCGGTGGCCGGCCGGCCGGCCAGTCACTCGTCAGTGGCTATTTTCATTTAATAGACATTTTTGCTGGCTGGGCGGAAACTCGCCTTGTTGTTTATTTGTTGAATCAGCGCCGTCAACGGCTTTGCCCATAAACCAAAAGAAGCACACAAAAAAATTTCATTTTGGACAGCCAACCGCCCTCCCGCCCCCTCCACCGACGTCAGTTATTCGGGGCCAGCATGACGCGCAAGCCGGGAGATTAGGCGATCTTCCCGGGATGAAGTGGAACTTCATTTCAGATTTTTTGACATTTCAGCGAGAAACTTTGCTGAATTTATTTGTCAGTGTGGCCGGCTGGCCCATAAAAAAACCTAATTCCCAAAAAAGAACTGGAGAATCCATCCCATCCACTCATACAATTCAGGGAAAAATAACTTTGGAAATGTATAAACAAACAGTTGGCGCCCCCACGAGCAGATGCGACGGCCGCGGGAGCAGCTGTTTCTTCCGCGACGCCAACTTATCAGCCCCGAGAGCCGGCGGAGGTGGGCAGCCCGGGGGATCCACCAGCACGAGATTAGCACGCCAGCCGCCTCAGCTTTTGGTAGCTGCTGGCAGCCCCGTTGAGATTGGATGCTTTATGGTATTTGACAATGATTAGCCGGGTTAGATAGCCGCGGCTGCTGGGTCTCCGCTATTACGTATACGCCAGTCCGTCCGGCCGTCTGCCTCGCTCTCTCTCTGGTGGTTTGGCTGGACGAGTCGCTAACCTTTTTTTGATTTCATTTTATGGAGTAGAAAGTGCCCAAGTGTCCGGGATGGTTGAAGGCGGCGCGTATTTGTTCTGAGCGGTTGGGCGGGGGCGGTGGCGGTGACTTTATCACCGGCACAAACACATTAGAGAATTTGACAAGTTTGTCAGGAGCAAACAGCCGGGCGGGGGTGTGAAGTCAACGCCGGCGGGGAGCGGCCCGCGGGGACCAAAAACAGGACAGCAAAGTCGGACGGCGACATAGAAATCTAGAAATCGTTGTGGTTGTGCGTGTGTGTGAGTGTGTGTAGATCTGCGTAGACCCAGCGACGTAGCAACTCCGTCGACAGGCGCAGCGAAAAGTCTGCGGACGGGGAATGTTGAGGTAGGCAAAGAAAACATCAAAGGCAAAAGAAAGAAGGAATAAAAATTCCCTCAAGAAGATTCTCTGATCAAAGAATTGTGAAGATTAAAGATCCTTTTCAATGAATGATTGAATTGAATTATAATTCTATTTTCGTAAATTCATAAAAGTCTTTTGGGTTTACCGAGCCCAATTCTTCGTTGTTTAGACTTTTGGCGGAGAGTGTGCTTCTGTGGGTCTCTTGTGGGTGCCCATTTATCTATCAGATACATTTGAAAATCTCTCAAAAATCAACAAAACAACGACAGCGACAACAACGCGTCCGACGTCGAGCGAACCCATCTGATTTCTGAGTGAGGCGGCAGCGGCGGCGGCAGAGCGCCTGAGTGAAATAAAAATTTTCTCGCTTCTAAACAACAAACGGCAAACGCCCAGCGGACAATGGACGGCGGCCAACGGCAAAAGAAGAGCAGTCACCGCCAACGCCGGCACACACACACACGCACACACACACAGCCCGCCATTCATAGCCAGGGCGGCGCGGCTAGAAAGCCAGCAGAGCCGACGGCGGCGGCGGCGACGGCGACCGCAGCAGCGGCCACGGCGGCGGCGGTGCCCCCCCAGCGGACACAGATCAGTCAGTCAGTCAGTCGCGCACTCAGCTTGTAAGCGCCGCCAAGCGAGAGATCCCCCCACACACGCATCGGCTCACCCACACAAGGAGAGAATTTTCCCTTCGTGATTTCTTGGCTGCGTGCGTGGCGAGCGATTTTCGCAACTCAAATTCGCCGCAGAGGAAAAACTCGAGAAACGAAAAGTTTACAAATTTGCTGCCCATCGGCCGGCAGATGAGAACGCGGCGAGCCGCTTGGCCGATCAGAATTTCTACAGGCGGCAGTGGAAGTGGAAGTCACCGGTTCCCCGACTCGGAGGCGCGCGAGTCCGTGATTTATTTCGTGCGTGTGCGGGTGTGTGCGTGCGTGCGTGAGCGGCGTTCCCAGGCCCTCGCCGAACATGGCCCAAAGGATGTGCCCCCAAAAAGAAGCAAAAAACGAGCAATAAAAAAAAACACTTCGCTTCTTCGACTTTCCTGCTCAGCCGGCAGCGGTTTGATTAAAGCGCGCGTTTAATTTCATTTTTTACGCTACTCGAGGGCGATCATCGCATTCCCCCTGTCCCGCCCGCCCCCCTGGGGGATCCTCCCCACAACGTCCTCAACTATTTCTCAGCGGCCTCTCGGCGTGCGCGAGTGTGAGTGTGCGCGGTTTTGTGCGGTTCGATCGGCGGTTGTGCGGCTCGCCGGTTCCTGCGGACACCCTCAGTACTCGGCCAGCTTTCTCCGTGTGCGTACCGCTGAAGACTTGGAGTCGTCTACCCACCCCTCCTGGCCGGCTGCGATGAGGGCGCCTCGCCGCCCCTGGGGCCCAGTGCAGTGAGCTCCGGATGAGCAAAAAAGTGAAATTTGTAAATTGCCAGTTGACTTTTTTGTACAGCGTGCGGGGCTTGATTAATTCGCACATCAAAAGTTGTTAGTGTTGTTGTTATTGTTGTGCCATTTACCATTTTATGGTGGCCAACACTCCCCAGCGCAAAGCCCCAAAAAAAAAAAAAACAGCCATAAAAAATCTTTCGAAAAAACTGAAACAAAGAACGCGACTTGAAGTTTTTCTACTTCTACCTGAGTAATCCAGTCGAGCTTCTCTCACACACACATAGACGCTTGAATACTTCACTCACACATCAACGCAAGCAACCGGCACACTCGCGAGTGTGTGTGTGTTGTTGTGGCCGAGTCTTAGGAGGCCCGCGAACGATATGCGGTTATTCATGGTAATTGCAATTCTCATACTTGCAATGCCAATGACTGAATTCGGTTGGTGAGTGTTCTCCATTTTAATGAATAAGAAGATTTAACAGGTAGTTTTTTCAATTGGATTAAAGACAGTGTGGAATGAGTTTTTAGATGGGTTGGTGTGGCTAAAAGAGTAAATAAAGCGAGTGGAATTTGGGTTCGGAACAGAATTCAAAGGAAACTTGAGTGACTCCGGTGATTAGGTTTGAAGTAACGTTTAAAGATTTAACATGGCTTACTTTATAAGATCTGAGGAATATAATTTCCTTTGGAAATACTTATACAAATGTTGTCTCTTAAGTCGAATTGAATTACCGGTGGTAACATATTTGAAAGGCTTGCTTAAAATATGGACAGCAGAATTTTGTTCTCTTAAAAATAAATATCAAACGCATTACAGGATTTTATTTTGATTTATGTAAAGCATAATTATGCCCTCAGGAATAAGAAATCAAAGATAATTTTGAAAGACTGACGATCCCAAGTTCCCATACCATTAACTTTCTTAAACGGGGAAACCTACAAAACTCTGCTTATTGAGATTTGGAAACTGGCACTGAAAGAGATCAAGCTTCCCGTTTAAATTCGTTAAAATAGTTTCACTATCGGGTTTCCTACCCTTAAAAGTTTTAAAGAAATATCTCCAATCCTTATTTCCATTTGGTTTATGTGTATAAATTATATATCTTAAATTATTTCCCGGGACTTCGAAATTAAAGACAAGGATCCTTCCGATCTTTAACTATTACCATCTTAAATTTATTTTAAGCATAAAGGTTTTTTATAATCAGATTTTATAATTCTCCTTCGAGCTATAATCTGCTTTTGGATGGATTAATTTGTTTACCTTTGCAAAAACAACTTTCCCCAAAGCCATTATTATATTTTGTGGTTTAAGAAATAAATCCCTGAATTCAAGAGCACACAATTTATATTTAGGGAATTTTATATTTGAGGAAGTAAAGCCACCAATAATATAATATATTTTCATTATATTAGATTTTCTTCTCTTGAAAAAGATAAAAGGAGAACTTGCTTCCCGTGATTGAGTAACTTTTTGGGTTCACATTGAAGATTCCCGAAATCTAATCGTTTTCCTTTCTGGATTCCTGCAAACCCTTGAAATACCTAAAGTCCCTTTTCGACTGTATTCCAATTACCTTTATATCTAATTATAAGTCGCAATCACTGAGCTATTCAAGTTCATGAGCTTTCCCTTGAACATGAATAGGGCAGCCCTTTCCCCTCGACACCTTCGGGCCTCCTCGAGTCTCGCGCCGAACATCTGTCACCTGCCAAGCGTGCAGCTATCAAATTTTCTTTCTAAAAATTCACTTTTCGGCACCACAAATGCAGAATGGTCAGGCCATGCAAGAAACCTTTCGAAGATTTGCAATTTCTATGCTCGCTTGGCCACAAAGTAGACGAACTTTCCTTTCGAATGCCAAGAAGCCGCCCGCGCCGCCGCGAAGTGAAAACCGCGGGGCCGCCATTTTGGCTGCCAAAAGCGCGTCAATAGGATAATCATTTCCGGTTAGCTAGGTGACTCAATAGAGCCGCCGCCGCCGCCTCCACGGACCACTCAACCCTTTAAATTACAAATCAAACCAATCAACCGAAAGATGAAAAATAAGACGGCAAAGGTGGCAGCGGGGGCGGCGAGGATTCGATGCCGTCAGAGGCGGGCGGGCGCGGTCGCTCAACTTGGCAAGACCTTCAAAATGTGACGTTTAATTTAGATTTAATTATATGGCAATTTTTGGTGGAAATGTCACACAAACGGCCGAAACTGGGGCCAAAATAAACCGCCACCGAGGGCGGCAGCCGGGGGGCCACTTGGCGGCCGCCGTTTGAATTTATGCGCGAAATTACAGCCGAAAAGCAGCAAAGAGATGAATAAATAAAACAGCCCAACACCCACGGCAGGCACGGCGAGGGGGCAAATGCACACAACCTAAGTTATGCGCTTTGCCAAGAAATTTGCCACCAAAGTGGCATCAATGAATCTCAACGGCTGCCATCAGCCAGCGAGCAGAGCAGCCCAAGAGGCTGAGAAAAATCGCCTCTGTCAGCGGCAGCGAAAGCTAAAATCGTTGCCCGTTGGCCCCAGCATTTGTCAAACGAGCCAACGCATCCAAAGGGGGCACCGACGGGCGGCCGCGGTGCAGGCGTCGCGTGGCGTCGCCCGTTCCCAGACTGTGCGGCGTTCTGGCGGCACACCCAGCCCACCCACCCACTCGGCCCAGTGCACTCGTCGCCGGGCAACTGGGCGCGGCCCAGTCCCGTCAACGAGAAAACAGGCCACCTGCAACCGAAGAGGAAATCAATCGAGGCAGGCGGGAGGACAGTTTGCCTGCGTCAATGACGAGGTTATTGCGGGCAAAAAAGAGACCCCAATTGGCAATTTTCACAATAAATTAATTAATTTGTGATCAAGTTCAGCGGTGGCGACTGGCGACCGTCGACCGTCGATCGTCACCGCCCGCCGTTTGATGTCGCCTGCAAAACTTGGAATACGCCTCTTTTCACGCTTCATCTGCGGCACTCAAGGGCGCAGACCGCTGGCCAAATGGGGCGTGACGACAGCCGCAGAGCCGCAAATAGACGGGCCCGGCCGGAGGTGTCGTTTGGAGGCGACAAGGTGACAAGGGTTCTATAATCCGACCTAATTATATTCCAATATCGGTAAACGAATTTAATAAATCCCCAAACACATCTTTATGGATAAATTCAAAATCACAAAACCTTGCCAATCTTATTTCTATTGATTGGTATATAAAAACTGTCCAAAGGTTTAGATTTTACGCATACAAAAGGGAGACAAACCGATGAAAAAACTTAGGCATTTCCAGCGAAGGATTTTCAGGCCGGGAAAAAAACATTTCACTGGTTTCTTGGAGCGAACTCAAAGCGACATCGAAGAGCATAGAAGCGGTCTTGTTTAGATAAGAGATGAGTTTAATCTTCGTAATTCCAGTTTATATTCTTAACTTGAAGAAAGTTAGGCGGTTCAGGTTTGAGGAAGCAGAGCTACTGGACAAATGGATTTGCTCCAAAGATCGACTTTTGTAGGCTCTCCGAATTGAATTTCTGTCTTTGATTCTTTAAAAACATTTCGGTGATTGGCAGGTCTTTACCAAAATTTAATAGACTTCAGAGTTGTGTTATCAATTCTAAATTATGTAGAAGGAGATGATAAAAAAGAAATAGAAGTGCTTTTGGGTCCATAAGAAATTAATTTTCATTTGAAATAAGCTTAAAAGTTTGGAACTAAATAAATTAAAATGTTAGGAGCTCCGATTTTAGACTCTACCTTCCCACCAATGCCTTCGCCAGCTCAGATCGAGGCTTGGATTTAAGCTTAACATTCTATATTTAAAGTGAAGCTATCAAAAAGAAAGATTTAGAAATCAAGAGCTCGCTGTCAAGAACCCATTGCAAATTCTTCTATACTCTTCTCTTCGTTTGGCATTTGAATCCGAGCAAGGAAAACAAAAGTCTGAGGATGGGAATTCATACGAAACGATAGCGATCACAATGCTTTGCGCAGACGTAGACGTTTTTGAAAGATCGTAAAATGAATGGGAATGCCAAGCGCACCCCCGAACAACGGATCAACCGGCTCACGGATTTCCCCAGCAAATTATGGGGAACTTTACAGCAATTCATAGATTCCGAGATGCGAGTGAATTGATTGTGCGATGTGTCTGGAATTTAATTAAGAACAGCGCAGAAGATTTTCCACTACGAAGGAAAATCGCATCAGCAGAAAAATGAGAGGCAAAAAATATGAAAACGTCAAAAATGATGATTTTTAATTTGATTCGAAATGAGCTCATTTCCGCAGTCATCACAACCAGCGGGTCGACATTACAACGGTGAGCTGCGAGGGACTGGGTATTTCCTGCTTTCATTCATCAATGATTCACTCGATTCATTCATTCATTTGGCCGAAATCGATTCATTCATCTGACGGGGGATTGTCTTGTTGGCATCGCTCGGCGCTGCTGGGTTTTTGGCACACCCGCGGTCGCTGGCATAAATCAGCATGCGAAATGGCAATTAAAATTGCTGCGGGCTTTAATGGGTTAAGTAGCAGACCCCCTCCCGTCCAACAGCCACTTAAAGAGTCCAGCTGTGCCGCCTGATGAGGGGGCGCCATTACGCATACGCCGCGTACACCGGCCAGGTCACTAGAGCAGCTGATTCCCCCGCCGCCCATCGTCGGTTAACAAGCCTCGCAACGCCGTCCACTCGGCCAATTGCCAAAAATCAAAGACAACTTGATTTTCGCCTTTCTTCTCCGACTCGTCGTCTCTGTGTCGATGGCGGTGTTGGCCCAACTGCAAAATGGTTCACGTTCAAGTTGCTTTGGCACGGCCCGCGGTGTTTGAACTTGTTAGGCTGCATTAGAATCTCTTCTTCGGTAGTCTAGGGTGGCTTTTGGCACGTCCAATGCTCGAGTAGTCGTACAATTTTTTAATTAAAAGTCATGCAAGCGATTTGTTTATTTTCCTAAATTCCCCCCAACGAGTGCGAGTCTGTCACGCTGAGCGATGAGTGCCCGCAGCCACCACACATCATAATTAAATTGCATGATGATCAGAAACGAGAGAACGAAAGACAGAGACGAGAAAAGAAAGAGGATCTCGGTGAAAGGTGGTGGCATTAGGAGGATCAGAGAAGACTGTTGGAAAGGCAGACGAGAATCGAAATGCGCTTGTGATTGTCATGCCCTTGGCAGTGACCAATTCGTGGTGGTGGGCCTTAATGAAAGTTAAGGAACAAAATCAGGCAGCTTATGATCTAATGGAAAATAAGATCCTTACATTCGAAACTCCAAGTGAATCCCAAATACCTTAAAGTTGTTGTATTGATCTGAATATGATTTGAATTCTTGGGTATTTGAGGCGCTACTGAAAAATTAGTTGATTACCAAGGCAGCGATCCGTTTTGGCCGATCTTTATTCTTCTTCTTTTAGAGAATATAATATATAGAAAGCCACTGACAGTCCTGTGCTCTAGGCTGCAATTAGCAGTACCCAAGAGTTTGCAGAGGCAAAGAATTCAGAGCCTTCGACTTCTAATTTTCCCTTTCTCAAAAATCTTCCTTTTCCTCAGAAACCCAAAAGAATATTTGTTTTCTGGAATTACCCTCCCCAAATCTTTAGAAACCTCTGATAAATAAACCCAACAGATCTCAAATTACAGGACTGATTTACTAATATTTCCCCCAAAACGGCTACGCCTACGGCAGCTACGTATTTTTTGCTTTGCGAAATCCCCTGGACTTGGCGGTGCTGCGAATGATTAAGTGGACCTTGGCCATGGTCAAAAAGGGCAACGCCTATTTGAACCATAATTAAGTTAAACGTTGTCGCAATTTGCGCGTCCTGCCCCCCGCCTGGGCGACGGCCTATTCCCCGTCGTCGGCGGGCCAAGATTGATGCCGTCTTCGTGTTGGCAGCGACAAGTCGTGGCCATAATGTCAGTGGGGTTGCGGCTGTGTCGTTCCTTTGGCTTGTTAAACAAATGACAAAGGCCAGCCGAATAGTAAATATGCCTGAATTATTAGCCATTTTTTGCCAGCCCCTTTTAGCCAATTGGACATGCGCATGCGCCGCTGGCGAGCCTGGGAAAGCAAAACAGTCGGTCGAGTCACAGCATTCGCTGAATAATTTGCGGGGCCTGTGAGAAATTCGAATTGAAAGCGACAAAAAGCGGAGAGCGCGCCGGGCGCCTGCCCACCGTCGCCAAAGATGACATGTTAATTTGTTAATTTGCCAGCTAAAAGAGAGAAGCAAATCGAAGGTGTTGGCCAATGACAAACACCAAAAAAGGTGCCAAACGGCAGCCGGCGAGTTGACGCCCCCCAAAAAAGGCCGCAGCCACCGAAAGCCACACACGTCGACTGCACCCACCCGGTCGGTGGTCGGTAACTCATGTCAACACCTTTTGGGGGCGCCTCAGCCGACTCAAGTCGAGTCAACTCAACCGACGGTTGCCGTGCCGTGTTGGCCATGTTGGCGGCTGGGTTGTTAGCCATGAGACGACTGCCACTAATCAATTGTCAACGCAGCCGCCCACCACATCAAACGGCAGCCGAGAGCCACCGCCGGCCGGGGCCCCAAGGGATCGCCACTTGCGCTCAGGCATTTCGTGGGCAAATATTTGCGGACGTAAATTGAAAACTGACCAGCCACAACAGCACTCCGGTTGACTCACCTGGAGTCACCATGTTGGCCGATGTGTTGACAAGTCCAAAGCCGTTGATTTGTTTGCCCAGCGATCGTCATGGAATGAGTCAATCGTGGGGGGTTCTTCGTTGTCTCCTTGAAATTTACATAGAAATCTGGCCCGTGAGCTGGGAAATTTCAACCACTTGTCAGCGAGAGACGCACGGGGAGGTGCCTAACACTTGCCACTTTGATCGGCAAAGGGCAGCCAAATCCATTCAGGTGCATGCCACTTGTGCGTGAAGCCAAAATGAAGATACCGCCCCACGGCACCCTGCCCCTTGACTACTTGAAGTGTTGGCTTTTCAAGTTGCCGCCAATGTTGCTGGCTGCTGCTGCTGCCAACGAAACTTCAACTTCAAACCGAAAAGTGTCGAACAGAGCGACCAACCGGGCAGTCAATGCGATTCAATCGCACTCCATGGCTATTTTCCGCTTAACCAAATGTTGCTGTTGCTGCTGCTGCTGGCAACTTGTGTGGCTGGCTGCTTGAAAGGTGTTTGAGTTCTTTAGATCTCTCAAGTCATCAACATCATCGTCCTCATCATCATCTTCAATGGCCAGGCCTCCCCCCAGCCGACGTCCTACCGACGACGACCCCTTAACCCTAGAAACTTCAATTGTTTTACTTTGTTTATAAGCGCGTCTATCATTTCACCCCTTCGACTTTTGGCGGCCAAGCGTTGCTGCTGCTGCTGATGTTGCTGGAGTTAATATTTTGTCGGTACTTAAGACGAGGCCCCTGTCTGTCCATCTGCCCAAGTGTCCGTCCGTCTGTTTGTTGTGTGTTTGCTCTATTTGTTTTTTCATGTTGTGGCTATTAAGTTGTCATAATCTTCGTTCTTTTTTCCACTTCGAGTTCCCTTTGTTGTTGTGTGGCTGGTGGTGCGATCGCTGCTGGGCAAACACCAGGTGGCATTCCAGCCAGGTGGTCATCATTATGGTATCTTCAAGTGGAATAAGTGGATTCGGGCACCTCGAGAAATCGCTGGGACTTTTTTCAAATCTCTTTTTTTAGTATCTTAATGAATTCATTAGAAAGTTTAAGGCTCCCAATATCTCAAAGAATTTGTCGAAATTTGAAGAGATCATCAGGCCCAGAAATATTTACAGATCTAATAATGAGAATCTACTTAAATTCGTATACTTATAAAATCCTTTTGGGTACAGACTGTCTTGAATTTATCTAGCCAAGAATTCCTAAAGCCACTCAGTCATATTTTCCCTAAGACTTCCCTTCACTTTTTTTCAAAGATTTGCCCAATGACCCAAAGGCTATCATGGATTTTCTGCTTTAATTTGTGGCGATTAATTGCTAAAATTAAATCTAGAGAAATCCTGGGAGTTCGCTTGCTTGCCCGTCCGTCCGCTGGGCTATCCGGCGTGGTGCTTTAGGCATCAATCACTTGGCATCAGAAATTCCTCGCCTGTGGGGGCCCCGCCCTATAAAATAGCCGATATTTCCAATTCTATTTACCCGCCGCCAGTGAGCAAGGCATAAACTTGCAAGTAGAATTCGGAATCGTAGGAAGTTCACGAGCCCGTGGAGAAAGAGATTTCACGCGAATGTGCAATGGGGAAAAACTAAAAACAATTGAGCTATTAAAAAGCCATAAATCTCTGAATGGGGCGAACATAAATCAGCGCAAAAGGCGAAAACAATTTGGCGGCCAAAACGCACTCGCCAACGGAGAATTGGCCAGGCTGACACTCCAGCCCAGCCCGAGGGCTGCTGCACCCACATTTTTTCTTTTTTTTTTTCGCCCCGTGTGCGCGGTAATTAGGAAATTTTCCGGTCAGAAATTGAAAAAATTTTAACGTCGAAGCAAAAACGAAAATTGCATCGATTGGAGAATTAGTGCTCGGGGCGTCAGCAGCGGTTGAGGGTGCTTAGTGGTCTTTGGGTTAGCCAATTTTATTGAACGGTTGCAACAACAAACAAACAGCGTCCCCTTCTGCGTGTTTGTTTGTTTGCTTGCCGTTTCGCAGCCGCCGACGAGACGCTCAAATCGCCGCTAACTGCCCGGCGTTGCGTATACGCCGCATGTGCCGCCGCGCGTCCCCATTGACCAAATCGAATTTGGTTCAATTGCCGTGCGCTGCTGGCGCTGCCGCTGCTCCTGCTACCACTCGGCTCATTGCACAAATAAACGTCATTGGCTTGTGAACAAATAAATATAAATTACTTACCAAAGTCGTTTAGTCGTTGAATGATGGCCAAATATGAAGGCGCCACTTGCTTAGCCATGTAAAAATATCCCACAACCCGATCAACAAGAAAACACTGCAGAATACAAGAAAGACAAGAAAAAAGAAGGAAATTTTCTCGTCCAGAAGTTCCTTTTTGTACATTGAAGAAAATTTAAATCCCACCAAAGGCTTCGAAATTAATTATTATAATTTGCACTAAGAAATTCGAAAGACTTTTAACTTTTTTTGCTTGGTTTGTGTTGCAGGGCCGAGGGCACAAATATTTTACTCGATCCAAATCTAATGTGCAAAAAGACACGTCGTCTGCGCGGCAAGCTGGCCGAAATCTGCCGGCACGATTCCGCCCTCCTCAAAGAGATCATCAATGGCATCAATCTGGGCTTCCGAGAATGTGAGTTTCAATTCCGCAATCGCCGCTGGAACTGCACCGTCCTCCGCAAGAGCATGAGGAAAATTTTAATGCGCGGTAAGTGACAGTAGCCGAGTAGTTGCCATTTACCATTCGCCATTACTGTCGTCGACGTGGCCGACGTTGCCATTCACCACCACAATAGTTGCACTCTCGGTTGCACCAACAATTTGCATTTGCCGGCCACGTCGGGGCAGGTGATCCGGCGCGTCTCTTTGGGTTTCTTTGTTATGCAGCGCGAGCCGCGCCTGTCAACACTTTGGGGGGCTGAGTCAGCCGTCCAAAGCGATGCTATCGGAGTGCCTAGTGCCCCAGCCAGGCTGCTGACGGGGCTTCCTAATTACAGAGAGAGAGGGAGCGCTGGGGACGGAGAGAAACTGCTGGCTGGCCGAGGGGCTGCATCATCCATCAAGTTGCATAATAAAAACGTTGGCCCGCTGATGAATAGCGCCTGAAATGAGCCTACAAAGCTGTCAATTTTAATAAATTATAACCCGAAAAAAGAAGCACACCAAACACACGACCGATTCCGGCCCCAATATCCTCGGAATGCGACTCTCGCACATTAATGACCGCAATGCGCAAGCAAAACACGGCGGCCCTTTCAGCCCATAAATCCCGAACATTTAGATGCACTGATGGGAACAACCTTGGGCTGATCGAATTAACCCATGAAAGGCGCTTAAGTGCAGGGAATTTAGGGACACCAAAAGGGGAAAAATCCTTGCTCATTAAAAACAGACGACAAAGGGAATTTTTTTAACGGAAAAAGAGGATCCAGAGAAGATTAATAAAACAGACTTTCGAGCTTCGTAGAGAAATTAAAAGGAGTTCGTTTCTTTCAGCAATTCTTCCAATTTTTTTAGAAATGGTTAAATTTAAGATATTAAGGAAATTTGTTAAGATTCTTGAAAAATGAGCCTATCATCAGTTGGCTAGAAATTGTGGTAGAAATTTAAGCCAAGCAATTTGAATTTCTACAGTCCTATTGTCCTCCTGCTTAATTCCAATTTGAGCTGGTTTGATTGATTGCATCAGTTTTGAATTACAAGAAACTTTTGATAGCCAAATCTTTGCGGACTTTTATGGATACAAAAAGCCAGTTTCAAGATTCACCAAAAGAAATCCCTTTTGGAAGAAAGTCCCACCCCCAATCACTTCCCAAAAGAGTTCCCCAACGGGTTAAAGGCGCTTCCCAAATATCATACAGCAATTTTGCAAATCAAGTCAATCCGAGCGGAGTCGAGGCAAACCGACAAGACCGATCGCCTGTCAGGCCAAACGCCAGACCGCTTGGCGGCTGAGCAGCTGATAAGGCGGCGAATTACACGACATGCGAGCATAACAAACAGTTGTAAATCGGTTGGTAAGTCGGTAGGTGGATTGCCTAAGTGGGTAATTTCAATTCCGATTTCAATTGAACGTGACCAAAGCAGGCAATTAAATGCCAGCCCCGCGCATGGCCAATGACTCGCCGAGATTCGCCGGACAGCATTTGCATGACAGCAACAACAACGCCGACGACAACAACACTGGTGACAGTAACAGCAACAATAAATCATGCGGTCGAGTCGCGCTGACAAATTGATAGCCCCGTCGATCAGCCATTGAAAAATCAATCATACGCCAAGTGTGAGCCTTAATCGCAACTTCCTTTCGCTTTGTCTCCGCAGACTCGAGGGAGACGGGCTTTGTGAATGCCATCACAGCGGCCGGAGTCACCTACGCCGTGACCAAGGCCTGCACCATGGGCCAGCTGGTCGAGTGCTCCTGCGACAAGTCCCACATGCGCCGCAACGGCGGTCAACCGCAAATGGTGAACGCGGCCACTGCCGAGGCTGCCCTGGAGCGTCAGCAGCAGGCGGCCCTGCTGCGCCAGCAGCCCCTGCAGCTGGAAGCAAACAAAACGGCGGCGGCAGGTCAACGGCCTCGACGGCCGGGCGGACGGCGAGGGCGTCGCAAATTCTGGGACAACATTAAGTTCCCGCAGGGCGAGTGGGAGTGGGGCGGCTGCAGCGACAACGTCAACTTCGGCCTGCGGCACTCGAGGGCTTTTCTGGATGCCAAGCCGCGGCAGCGACGCAGCGACCTCGGCACACTCGTCAAGGTTCACAACAACAATGCAGGACGCATGGTAAGTGGTCAGAAAGGATCTTTTCAGCCTGATAACTGGGTTTTCTGTGTTCCAGGCCATTCGAGACTCGATGCGGCTGGAGTGCAAGTGCCACGGCCTGTCCGGCTCCTGCACGGTCAAGACCTGCTGGCTGAAGATGCCGCCCTTCCGGGAGGTGTCCGCCCGCCTGCGCGACCGCTACGACACCGCCCGCAAGGTGGCGCTGCGCAACGACGGCAACAGCTTCATGCCCGAGGCCGCCCACAGCCGACAGCCCAACAAATACCAGCTGGTCTATGCCGACGAGTCGCCGGACTTCTGCGAGGCCAACCAGAAAAGTGGGGCCCTCGGCACGCAGGAGCGCGAGTGCAACGCCACCAGCAGCGGCCCCGATGGCTGCGATCAGCTGTGCTGCCGGCGAGGCCATAAGCATCGGGTGGTGGACGAGTGGGTCAACTGCCGCTGTGTGTTTAAGTGGTGCTGCGAGGTGACCTGCGAGAAGTGCCTGGAACGGCGAGAGGTCAACACCTGCCTGTGAGGGCTGTGGGGGGTTGGCCAGAATTGAAAGCTTTCCATTTCGCGTGATAATCCGAAGTCAAGAATCACCACACACTTTGCTGCGGTCTTCAAGTCTCAAGTATTACTGGATGAGTTATACGAATAGCCCCTGCCCCTTTAGATGTAAATACTCCGCTCGCTCGATTCCCTAACTCGCTAAGCTGTAAATAGAAATAAATTCGAGAAACTCTGACTTCGATTGGAGGCTATGAATTAATTGCAGCTAATTGAAGCCGTCGTTGGAACGGAAATGTATCTCAATTTGTGCAGCTATTTTGAATTCGAAATCTGCATAAATAATTAGACGACAGTCGGACAAACGGTAAGCGATCGAGAAACAAGTTCGAGAGATTTGAATCTGCATTCATTCATCGTTGGCCGGGGGAGGCGGCTACTGGTTATCCATAAATTAATAGAACTTTATTGAGGTTGTTTCGAGATCGAAATCTTGAAGATTTTTGCTTAAACAGCAAAAAACACAACTTGAAACACAAATTGATTGCCAATGAGAGCTGCTGTCTTTTTTTCTCGTTTTCTATGGAAAGATGGTTCTGTTGATTGAAAACGAAGCAATCGATGGACACGATAGGCAAATTGGTTGGTTCAAAAAACTTATAAAAGGTTCTTCAATTTT
>JBAMCP010000553.1:0-45342 GCA_037075105.1 Lissocephala sabroskyi | reverse complement strand
ATTTATAACGCTGGACTAATCGATAACTTTTACATTAAAAAAGAAAACCTTTAGGGAATTCAAACAGTTTATTTCGGCAGATTTATCGATAACTTCGAAATGAAAAACGAAGACCTTGAGGGAATTGAAAATCTTTGATTCAAAAACTTTGAAATTAAAAAAGAAAATCTTGAGGAAATCCAAATACTTCCAATAATTTATAACGGCAGATTTATCGACAACTTTGAAATTAGAAACGAAAACCTTGAGAGAATTCAAATTCATTGATTCAAAAACTTTGAAATTAAAAAATAAAACCTTGAGGGAATTCTTCAAACAGTTTCAACGAAAGACTTATCGATAACTTCGAAATTAAAAACGAAATCTTTTAGATAGAAGAAAGGAGGTTAGGATCAAAGCCCTGACTTTCTAAGATCTTTTTGTGTCTTAGGTTATACAAAGAAATCATCGAAATTCTTATTCAAAATATCAAAAAATACATTAAAGTTAGAAGAACGAAAGTTAGGATCAAAATCCTGCCTTGCGTCTTAATCTATCGATTGCGTTGACTCATTTTATCGCCCACGCTCGGAAGCATCTAACGGTAAACGAAACCTCAGACACGCTAGCCAATGAGAAGTGCGCCCTAACCAACAGCTGATCGCAACGAAAAAGATTCCTACACAACTGTACGTAAGATCGGCAGTCAAATTGCTACGCCGGTTCTCTGGGATTAGTTGGCCATGCGGTGATCTGGACGTACCCGAAAGAAAAGCGTATTAAAGATCCTGAACAACTCTGGCAAATAGGCGTCCAATTTGTAAATGTCGTTGGTCAAGCGATCGAGTATGCGGGCTCGCGGCTTTATATCGAAAAAGGACTGGGGGGCGCCCAGAATCCGATGGAGCAGAAAGCCAAACATTTTCTTCGCAGCACTCAGGCCACCCACGTAGATGAAAATCATCGATCCAATATTGCTAGAGACTGGGGTCAAATCAAGACGGAGTTAATACTTAAACAAGGGAAAGTGCTACTTTGCTGTCGTTGCTGGAGTTAGTCGGGATTAGATTACAATAGAAAGGGTGGGGTAAAAGGATAAAGGAGTGCGGATTCTTATACTTAATTTGGGGTCCCACTGACTGACTGGGCACCGACTAGTCGGTTTACCTGGAGGGCTGTGGCCAGGCACATGCGGATATTGAGAGGCATGACGAGGTCCAAGCAGTTGATGTCGTTGGAACATCGATCCAGTATACGACCCTTGGGCGTGGTGTCGTAGAACTCGGAAGGGCAATGCATGAGGTGGTTAAAGAGCTGGCGAAACAGATGCAATGAGGCATGGAGAGTGGACGTGAAGAGGGTTATGGCGGCGCCGAAGTTGCACAGTCCTGCGTGGAGAAGTTCATGGGGAAGGAATGGATTTAAATTCGATATATCTTGGGCAAAAGAAAATGAGCAAAATGAGGAAAGTGCCAAGCGGGGAAATCCAGTGGATAGTGGATAATAAAATGAAAATCACAGCGCTGCTGGCGCGCTGGTGAGGGTACAAACCGTGTGGCTTTTGCTAAAAACCAAAAATTGAAACAAAACCAACAAGGAACAAAAGAAACGGCAAATCAAATTGAATCAAACCCATTGAAAATACCATAAAAATGAAGCCCACGGAGTTGTCCAGGGTGCCGGGCAACTCCTCATCGACGGTGTCCATATCGGCACTGAAATTATTCAACAATCTTCCAATAGGCGTTACGTCAAAGAATTCCGTTTTGTTCCGGATTATAATCCGCAGCAGATCGTTGTGCAGCCTCTTCGCTGCCTCAAAAGTACCGTAATAGATGATCACGACCGCAAAGTAGGCAAACACACCTGTACGTGCCGGCGGAACGGAACGGCATGGAATGAAACAGAACGGAACCGTTATAACGAGAGCCTTGGGTTCTCTCAGCGGCGGAAAGTGGAAAGAGCTCGTCGATATCGAGGGAATGTAGTTTTTAGGGATGACTTTTGTCGGCCATAACCTCAAGTTTGGTTTACCTAGAGCACTTCAGCGCACTTGGGGGCTTTTCAGAAGTGGATCTCACCGTTAGTTTGGGCTATAAAGCTACGTTTATGGTCGCGTCGTTGGATTCTTAAATGTCGCATGATTCTTTAATGGGAATGTTGTTTGTTGGTTTGGTTTTGGTTCGGTGATTTGTTTAATCTCTGAGTCAAGTAAAAACGATCTACATGGAGTCGAAATGAGAGTAGTTTTTAGTAGGAACTTAAGCGAGCGTTAGTTTTGGGTGGGAAGCAAAATAAATAGCAAAACGAGGCAAAATTTACACAGATTGGAAACTCCAGGTAAAGCCAAAGCTACGAATAAACGAGTTGGGGAATTTCATTACCGAAAAACAGGTGGACAGAAAAGATTGTAAAATGGAGGGCATTGTCGAGTCGACCGTGTCGATGTCCTTCGAGAACCGACTCAGTATCCGCCCCAATGGCGTGATATCGAACAACTCCATCGGCCACTTCAACACCATATTCAGTAATCTGGTGAACACATTCATCGCACAGTGCAGACACCCGAGCTGGAGCATCAGACCGGAACTGTACCGTCCCAAGACTGCAGGGGAATAAGGACCGTTATTTTCGAACAGATACCGACAAAAATCTACAAAATATACACTAAATTCACATGCGAGGCATGCAAACGAAAAGATTCCCTGCGCAGTTTAAAGAGACCAAATGTTAATTTACATTTCTGATACCGTTACGCGGGTTTGGGGTGGGGGGTCTTTTAAGCGCCATAAGCAAGGGAAAATAGATTGTGTTCTGTGCCTCTAATCCACTAAATTGTGCAAGAGAAACTCTAAGGTGCAGGGTGACACAAAGAGACTTAAGAGAAGACCCAATAGTTCCCATAGGTTCGTAAGTATTTAAGATCTTCTGTAAGCTAAGCAGGGCAGTTGAGCAGTTGGGCAGTTTTGTGTTCTCATGCTGTGGGGTTGGGGCATAATTACCGCGAACGCCTGGAGAATAACCATGCGTAGAAGCAACGGTAGAATGTTGTCGACGATATCGACATCTTTCGAGAATCGATTAACGATCCGGCCTATGGGCGTGGTATCGAATATGTCTATAGGCCAGTGCAGGGCGTGGGTCAGCATGCTGATGTGCAGCGCTCTGGCGCAGTAAATGCAGCCAATTGCCAGCGTTAGCGAGCCGATAAAATAACTGATAACTAACATACAAGACACAAAAATCGATAATTGCAGGTTAAAGGAATGACTCTTTGCTTGCAAGAGAAGTGCGATCCGAGACGAGACAAGTGCAGAGATGGGCGAGTTACCGTTACCCCTTAAAATTATAAACCTTATCTGGGGAAGATGTACACTCGATTTGATGGGTCGACCTACCGAGAATGCTGTCATGAAAACGCTGCGCCACAGCATGGGTAGGACGTTGTCGACGGTGTCGATATCTTTGGAAAACCGATTGACAATGCGACCCAGCGGCGTGGTATCGAAAAACTCCATGGGACCACGGAGGACATTGTCGAGCATCGTGATCTGCAGGGCAGCGGCGCAGTAAATGCAGCCCAGTGCCAGGGTAATCGAGGCCAGCAACTGGGCAATAACTATAAAGAAGTGGCAGGTTTAAGTTTTGACCTTTGACCTAACCTAAAATAACCACATGCTCATCCTTAAGCAAAAGCCTTAAGAAAGACAGAGACAGACAGACAGACAAGGGGAACCAGTTGCAGCTCTTCGTGGGGCAGCCTAACTCATCACACTTTCTACACGCATCAGGGGAAGCTCAAGGAATTACCGCAAAAAGCTGCATCACGCCCACCCGCAGGTTGAGCGGCAGGGTGTTGTCGCAAGTGTCGATGTCCTTGGAAAACCGATTCATGATTCGACCCAGCGGGGTGATATCGAAGGCCTCCATGGGCCAGCGCATGGTGCTCTCGACCAGGACATTGTGCAAGTACTGAGCACTGTAGATGCAGCCCAGGGCCAGGGCCAGAGTGGCAAAATAGCTGGCAACAACTGGAGGAGTTGCGTAGAAGGACAAGCGAATTAGAGCAGATTTTCGAACGCGCACACAAAAGGCAGAATCACCGGATTCACTAAAAACTAAAGCAGGTTAGCAGCGCCAATGAACCGAGTCCAGGGAGATATTTTTATGGATGTGTGTTTCGTTTTCTTATTGGTTAATGATCGTAGGTTGTCGCTGTCAATTACCATGAAAGCCTGGCCCAGCACAACACGAATATTGAAGGGCAACACGTTATCGATCGTGTCGATATCTTTCGAGAAGCGATTGACAATGCGTCCCAGGGGTGTCGTATCGAAGAGCTCCATCGGCCAGCGGATGTTGTAGTGTAGGAGTGTTGAATGCAAAGCTCGCGAGCACTGAAGGCAACCCAATGAAATGGCGATTGATGAGAAGAAACTCGTTGCCACTGAACGGATCGAACGAGCGGGGAACGACGTTGTCACGGCGGAAAACAAAAGATTAAGTAGTCAAATAGAGTATTTTCGGAAAAAACTTGGCACACACATTCGCCATAAGAGAATTAGTAGCAAAAAAATTAAAGTAATCGGATTATTGCAGTGCATCTGATTTTTGTTTTTCTTCCTTACAGCAACAACAACAGAAAGAGCCAACAAATTGGCCGATTAGTTCGGGATCCGTAGTGCGTTTGGTTAGTAGAGTGTGCGGAACACAGAGAGTAACCACCCGTTTCAGGACAGACGATAAAAGTACAGTCTGTTCAAAACGGGTCGATTAGTTCACGAAACACAGAGTGTGATTAAAAAGTTAGAGAGTGTGCGTGTGTGCAAGGAGGTGTTTTCAGGAACCCATTTTGAATCGAGAATTCGCGGTACAGTCAATCCAAAAGGGGTCGATTAACTTGGCTCGGCGTGCGTGAGAGTGCAAAAGTGGAAGCGATAGGGCCCTGGCGAGTTAGTTTCTTGTTTCTTTTTTTGGGGTGAAAGAGCTGCATGGACTTGGTTCTCCGAAAAAGTAGAAGCAAAATTTACAACGCCCCGCGCACCAGAATATTAAAAAAAGGCCAGCAAACAAAAAAGCGGTTAAACTAATTACTAAATTGTTAGTTAAAAACTTTAAATTAAAACAAATGAACATAACGACATTGAGCAAACGTAGAGAAAGACAGACAGAAAGACAGAGAGCAACGAAAGGACAGCACAAAGCAGAGAACTTGGCAGGACAGAAAGCGGGAAATTGAACCACAATCGACTTACCTTGACCGAGACCGAAGGCCCCATACACGCCCAAGTACATGTCCCGAACGCTGGTGTCGTTGCCGACATTCTGGTCGTTCGACCATTTCGTCAGCCAGAGATTCGAGCCGATTTGGAAGGCTTGGAATATGAAGTTCAGCACCAGCGTGGCCACAGACAGGAACACTCCCACCGACTTGATGTAGTGCTTGTACACGGCAAAGTCAACCTGGACGAAAAAGCCACACGCAATTAGCAAAGTGTGTTTTGTTTGGAGGAAGGATCTTCCACTTACACCGCCTGTCTGAGATTTTTCGGTTTCAATGAGTTTACCCTCGGCCTCCTGTTTCTTCTGCAGCGAGGCAGCCGAAGACACCGAGTCGCGCGACTCCTGGCGCTTCGTGCGGCGCCGCAGACTGCCCTTCAGGCTGTCCAAAGACGTGACAGAACTGAAAGAAAGCACAGATAAATAAATTTGTAGTCCTTGGCGGCAGTTCTGCTACTTACACAGAATCCGAGAGACTCTCAGTGCGAGCCAGCTTGATGGCCTTTTCGACGGAGCCAAGCAATTCGGAGACATCGGAGGTACTTGAGATTTGGCGTTTGATCTGGTCGAGCTCCTCCTCTTCCTCGTTGCCATCCTGCAAGTGCTGGATGAGGAAATCGGCAAAGGCTCCCTTGCTGCTCAGCAACTGGTTGTAGGTGCCGCTCTCGCTGATCTCGCCCAGCTTCATCACGTAAATGTTGTTGACTTGGGGCAGGAAAGTGATGCCGTGGGTCACCAGTACTCGGGTCTTGCGGGCCAGCATGCCCTTCGGTCCGATCACCTCCTCGAAGATGTGTTTGCCTACGTGCGAGTCCACGGCGCTCAGCGGATCGTCCAGCAGGTACAGATCGGCATCGCTGTAGACAGCGCGAGCCAAGGAGATGCGCTGCTTTTGGCCTCCGGACAAGTTGATGCCCTTCTCGCCGATCTCCGTCTGGTCGCCGGCCGAGAACATGTCCAAGTCGGCGCGCAGGGCGCAGGCGTCGAGGACGCGGTTGTAGCGCTTGCGGTCGTAGGGTTTGCCGAACAGGATGTTGTCGCGCAGCGTGGCATTCTGGATCCAGGCTTGTTGCGGGACATAGGCCAAGGTGCCGACGGTGTTTACCGACCCGGAAAGCTTGTCCATTTCGCCCAAGAAGGCCTGGATGACGGAGGACTTACCGGAGCCCACGGTTCCGACAATGGCCACCAGATTGTTTTTCGGCACGTCGATGTTGATGTTCTTGAGAGTCACATCGCCCTCGTCACCCCACGAGAATCGGCCGTTTTCAATTGACATTGGATGCGCTGCCCGGAAAATTGGGAAATTAAATTAGAATCTTTAAGGAATCGGAGTTTGGTTCGCTTACGTTTGGAGGCATCGTGTTGCACGCTGTTCGGGTCGAGCTCTTCGCTGTTTAGGAACTTGTTTATACGCTTTACAGAGACTTGAGTCTATGGGTCGTCGTCGTCGATGAGCGGGAAAGAGAAAACGATTAGCGCAAAGTTCTGGGCAAGCAAAAAACACACAGGCTATGAAGGGTTAAGGTGGGGGAAATGGAACCTTGATGAGGGAAAGTGTAGGAGGGCAGTCCTCCAAACCCCTAAGGTCCTTGCGGAAGACAACTAGCAAAGTTTAGAAACCTCTACAGTCACTGGGACGAAATCCCCCTTAGAAGGCTCGAAGGATCGCCAAGCAAAACTCGATCCAACCCCAGAATGAGAATTTCGAAGTCTACAGGCTGCAAGGCGCTCTACAATGACTTCGGCGCACCGAAGCACAGATGCCCTTCTCAAAACGGACAACAGGATCATCGCTGGACTATGGCAGCGGTGGATGAGGGTAGTTGGGCAGTTGGGCAGATTGAATAAGACTTGAATTACTTTATCCTTTGTTCGAAATTCAGGAAGCCTCCTCTACAAAAAATATAAAACTTGCACAGATTAAATCAGACACTTGGGCAGATAGACAGATCGAGATATGAAGCATCGTGGGAATCAAACAAAAGGGCAGCTGGGCAGTTGGACAGATGGAATGAGACTCGAATTATTCAACTCCGTTGTTCGAAATCTAAGAACCATGCTCTAAAAAGAATAGAAAACTTGCATAGACTTAATCAGACACTTGGGCAGGTAGACAGATGGTGAAATTTCAAGACTCCCACTTTCCCCACAACTGTCCTGCCCAGAAATGAGAATTTCGAATTCTACTGGCTGGATGGCAGCGATGGATTAGGCTCCCCATTAAATGAAGCATCCTGGGAATCAAACAAAAGGGCAGCTGGACAGTTGGACAGATGGAATGAGACTCGAATTATTTAACTCCTTTGTTTGAAATCTAAGAACCATGCCTCAAAAAGAATATAAAACTTGCATAGACTTAATCAAACATTTGGGCAGATAGACAGATGGAGACATTTTGAGACTCCAACTTGCATTGACTAAACCGGACACTTGGGCAGGTAGACAGATGGAGATATTGTGAGGAAAGACTCGAATTATTTCATCCGAATTCTAAGGAAAACTTGCGGAAACTAAATCAGACACTTGGGCAGATAGACAGATGGAGATATTTTGAGACTCCCACTTTCCTGTCCACCGCTTTAAGCCAATAGTCGACGTTTTTGGGAAGGGCGAAGGAAATGGGAGTTATTAAGGTTGGGAAGGAATGGAGTCTCTAAAAGGCATGAAGGGATAAATTCCCGCAATGAGTGCTAAAACTGGGGAAATAATAAAATAAATAAAAAAATCACAATCACAAAACGGCACGCAAAACATTCAGTTCGAAAAAAGTCCAACCCTCTCTCGAGAGGGAAAGGACTTCTCCCGAAAAGGATTTCAGATTGCAATCGGTTAACTTACTTGCACCAAATTTGATAGCATCATGGGTAACATGGTTAATGGGAATCGTAGAATATTGAATAATGATAATGAGACAAACATTTTATTGGCATCGAGCACATTATTCTCGTCAATCAAGACGTATGTGGCGAATGTGACCAATGACACCTAAAAAATATACAATCAGATTCGGTTAAGTGCGTGTTGAGTTGCATAGAAAAAAGTTGCCCTTTCCGTTGCCGGTGAACGAGAGAAATGCTGGTGAGTCTGCTGACCGCACAGTAAAGAGCCTGTGGCAGTTGGCTAATCGACGCTTTTTACCTCGGCAATGTCAACCGCCAGCATGGGCAGAGTGGCCAGGGGCAGTTTGAGGGTTTCGAAAAGCGAAATGGCCACAAACACCTTTTCCGCTGTCAATTGATTGGCTGAGTCAATCATGACATACGCGCCGAAAGTGACGAGGGAAACCTTTGAGGTTTAAGGCGTTTGTTGATTTTTATCGATGTTTTTTGAGGTTTTGTTTTTTTGGCCAGAATTATAAACGCAGACACAATAGGTTAATCCAAGTCGGGCAGGCACGGGCAGTCCGCTTTCGAATGCTGTAAAGAGAAACTCGGGAGGCGCGCTGCCTGCGCGTAGGCATGCTTACCAGGAAGGGGGCGCAGGACCACAGGAAGGACGTGCTGGCGTTCAGGTAGGCGGTGGACTTCAGCGTTTCCACTTCCTTCTCACGAATGTTGAGCACTTGCTTCTCGAAACTCGGCTCCCAGGCGTACAGCTTAAGGACCTAGAAAACAAACCGATTATATGCTGCCCTTCGAATGAAAGACAATTTAACTTGCCTTGATGCCGCTGAGGACTTCGTTCATCAGCTTGACGCGCTCGTCTTTGTACTTCATCTGGCGGATTTGGTAGAACTTAATGCGATTGGCAATGACGGCGTTCAGGGGGATCATGATGATCATCACGGCCAGGCCAGCCAACACCGAGGGTCCCAGGAGCTCCCACAAAAAGTACAGGGCCAGGCCAATCTGCAGCGGGGCCGACCACAGCATGTTCAGGTAGGTGGTGAGGTCCATGAAGCGCTGGGCATCGACGGCCATCAGATTGACGATTTCGCCCACAGTGGACTCCTTGCGGGTGGCGTTGGAAATGCGCAGGGCCTTGCGGTAAATGGCATTGATGAGGGCCGTGCGGATTCTGAGGCCGACAATGAACATGCGGTGGAAGTATTGGCCCAGGATGAAGGTCTGGGCGGCGGCCAGCACGAACAGCAACACCGAATACATAATGCCCTTCCATTCGGGCTGCGGCTCGGTCTTGAAGTCGTCTACGTAGCCGATGATCAAGCTGAGCACTTGGGGTTGGGCGAAGGTGAGCACGTCGGTGATGAGCTTCATCAGGGAGCCGAAGAGGAAGACTCCGCCGAAGGATTTGTAAATGGGCGGCATAATCGAGGCCATGCCCTTCTTCTTGCCAGTGCGCTCCCCGTGGGGATTGTCAAAGGTGACTTTGCCGTTGCTGAATTGGGCCTTTGGCTCGGGCGTGGGGGACGTTTTGTAGTTCTTGCGCACGTTTTTGTTCCAGTAGTGGGCAAAGGTGGGCATGACTTCGTTGCAGCTGTCCTGGGGGCGCAGATCCCAGAGATCCTTCTCCTCAAGCGGATTGCGGTAGCCCTTGATGGCCATGCTGTCGAACCAGTGGTAGGTGATGCGGGACAGGAAACTGGCAGATAATTCGGGGATCTCGTTCTGAAAAAGACATCATGTGATGTGGAAAATGTGATAAACTTCGTTATGCTTACCTTTCCGCGGTTGTACTTGGTGCGCCGGGGCAGGCCATCGGCGAAGCAGTTGAGGATCAGCATAACGCAGGTGAAGGCAAAGAAAATGAAGAAGCTAACGAATTGGTACTCCTCCCAGGAGTAGTCCATTTCTGTGGGCTGGTTGGATTCCACAATCTGTTGACGTTCTTTTTCCAAACGGGCCTCTGTGCGGCAGCGCGGAATGGACAGAATGGTCAGCAGGAACCAGAAGAGAAACTGGCAGCCTGAGGTCTGCACTCCATACTTTCGGTTCAGGGGAATAAAGATGAAGATCATCAACTGAAAAAGCAAGGAAAACCAGCATTAAAATTATCACTCTGGCGCTCTTAAGTGAGTTGACTTACGAAGGTGGCAAACTTAATGATCGGACCCCAAATATCGAGGGGATAAATGGAGTCGGCATCCTTTTTCACAAAGGCCATAATCAAGTCCAATGCGGTGATCACCAGCAAGCCGAGGTTAATTAACAATTTGCTAATGTTCAGCTTATTCCATGGGATATTCTTGTCCAAACTGGCCTTGAGGTAGTAGAAGTCGAAAATGGCAAACAACCAGTAGAAGCCGCAGGGAATCCAGACGAGAAGTGTCTGCTCTAGGCACGGCGAAAAGTCGGGGTCTTCTGTCCACCAGGACTCGGCGGAATCCTTCAAGAAAATCAATAGTTTAATATAAAAAATAAGAAATCAAACCCAAAACTTACGAAGAATCTGGAGCCGCAGAACCTGTCCATGGCGGTCTCGTTGTGTTCGGCCATGGTTAGGGGGATTTTTCCTAGGGATGGTGTGATCTACCCCGCCTATGCGCACGTGTGGTTGGCCGCAAATAAACTGGAAAAATAAAGAAATTACGGGTTCTCCTCAATTACCGCAATCTGGCTCGTTCCCAAGTATCACAACAACAACAAACCCATTCCCGATAACTGCGATAGCATGCTTGCGAAAAGTTGGCAGCACTATGCAAACGTGTCGACAACCCTATGAAATACTGCAATCGAGTTGGCAGTTCCACTTAAAAACTATTTATTTCTTCTTTTCCTAGAAAAAGTTGTCAGTGTTTTTTGGAGTTGTTAAAAGCGATTAAATAAAATAGATTAATACGTATTCAGGCTTCAAAGCAAGCAGCATGTCGCAGCGCTCGAATTTTCTAGAAGGCAATGATAACTTCCGCGAACAAAATTTACGCTTCGTCCGGGTAAGTCTCACAAAAATACCAACCGCGCCGCGTTACAAAGCCTAATAAAAAATTTCACGGCCCTCCGCCGGCGTTTTTATTTCTTCCAGAATGAGGTAGAAGAAAACCTAAACCAATTCTTCACCGGCGCCGGCGGCCCCGCTCCCCCCAGGACAAATGCCCCACCTCGCGACGCGATTATCGTACAACCAAAACCCGGTGAGTTAGAATTTCGTCTGCCGGCATGACTACTGACAATGCACGGGGCCTCGGCCGCACTTACGCCTAATCGATCGGACAGCCCGACATGCTCTGATAGACGTACGCTGCCCACTCGAGAGAGCAGAGATATACGACAATACTAGATAAGAACCCGCTGCTATATTCAGGAACTAACACACTTAACTCGACTCGACGGCGTGCGTCCAATCTGAAGGTCATCATACAAACTTGCCTATGGACAGGCCACGATGATCTTAAAAAAAAACAATAGAAACGTTGATTTTTTTTGGTCGCTTGACTTAAACTTGTTCGGGAAGAATTCGGACTTGGACAAATACCATTTGGATTTATAAAACTTGTTTGCCGACCCGGCTATTCGAATACGATTTAGTGCTTTTAGTTGTCCCCCGAAACACTGTGTTTAGACCAAACCTAAAGCGGCAAGGGGGCGGAGTGCCATTAAACCTGTTTGAACGCGTCAACGACTGTTATGTAATTTTAGGAGGATTCTGCCCGGTGTTTTTCTTTTGTACTTTCGGTAAGGGCTACTTTCAGGCTCTGCAAGTCATCGTGATTGTCCGACAAAAAGAAAACATCTTCGTCTTTCAAGATAAACGGTCGTTAGCCTGATTTGTTTGAGAATATTTACATGTTTACAGAAGCCGCCTTCAGTTTGCCGCAAAGTAAATACAATCCCGGCGATAAATTTATCGCCGCACGTCTGTTATCGGCCAGTGCGCGGCCGCCATTGATCGCCAGGTTGCAAAAATACCTCCCACCGATTCCAGATAGCGAAATTATTAAGCTATGTACACACTTCAGGTTCCCATTCCTTGTTTTGATCTTTTCCAAAATTGGTTGCATTAACTCCCCCCACCCCTCGGTTCTGACAGGGTTTCTTCTCGCGTCGATAAGGATGCGGGATTTTTTGTTTTAATTGAAATGCCCTAAATTTCTTTGTTCGTAGTGAATTGATTAAATTGCTGGCGCATTTTTCATTCAATTTGTGGAGTGATCTTGCGAAATAATTGCACACACATTGACGGCCTGCGATTTCACACAATGAATAATGGCTGAGATAATAGTCGAGTTGAGCTTCATCCTGATTTCTTATCGTTCTTTTTAGTGGCTCGTATTAGATTTTGTTGTGTAATGTTTAAATCTTAATTGCATTCTTTTTATAATTTTACGGCCTCGGGCTTATCAACCCCCACCCACTATAAATTCGTGTGGCCGTTGGTAGCTCTACTTGTACTACCGGCCAGCAATGGTATATCATTCATATCTCTCTATACGATATCCGTAGAGTTTTTCATATCTGCCAGGCTTATACATATATAATTACATTCAGGGCCTTCGGAGTCTCGGTATGGAAATAATCAAATGTCGTTCGCCTCGTCGGTTGCACGCGCTAGAAAAAGTTCGCAGAGCCGAAGACGAAAGAAGAATTAGCTGGGTTCCTATTAGCGCCAAAACTTTTACGGATCTACAAACACGTTTTCTGTGATGTCATCGTCACACATTCAAAATTACCGCGATGCCATCGAAGAGATGATTTTCTATCGGCATTGTGCCGATAAGATAAAATGGCCAACTCGTCATCGAAATCGGGGGTCGATTGCAGTCACCGTGGGGGGGTGAGGGTCATTTTTTATCACTTAAAACAAACTTTCGAGCATGACAAAGCACAAACGCAAAAAACGAAAAAAATAATTATCAAATTGCCGAATGCCGCGCACAAATTGTTTGTGTTCTCTTTGGGATTCCAACAAGTGAGTGATTCATAGCTAACCCACATTACATAGACAACCGGGTTGGGCCGGTGGGTGGGCTCGGGTTCGGGTTCCAAAAGATCCTTTCAGAACTTTTGAAAAACTTTCACTGGTTACGCTCCGACGGAGCAGCTACGCCGACGGCGACAATTAAATTTCAAATCAAACAAACAACAATGGCGCCCGCAGCAAGGGCATCAGAGTGGGGAGAACAACAACAACAACAGCAACCACTTTATAATTACCTCTACGAATGAAATACGACGAGAATTGTTGGTTCTACGATTTGGAGGGGGCACTTTGGGCTGCGTATCGACGGCTGACCGGCGCGGATGGAGCTCAGCAACTGACTGGGTGCCTGGCCGGCGGTGCCCCAAAGTTTATGTTGTTTTGGTTGCCCAAACACACACGCACACTCACTCACACCAGGGCTGCCTACTTATCAATCGGAACGAGTTGACTCAAAGCAGCCGCGATTCCCGTGACTCCAGCCACCAGTTACTGTAGTTTGTTTTCATTTGATAACTGATTCATTCTAACAAAGAACTAATGTAAGAGTTTTTGAGTAGCAATAGAAGAAAAGGGCAAATTCAGCCGGAACGGGCAATTCGACAGCCCTGGCACGCTGAGCAATGCGCTCTCGCGCGCGCTCTCTCGCGCTCTTGGCTTTCGCTAAGAGAGCTTTTGTGAAGAGAGCTTTTAATTGAAAGATCAGCGAAATTGAATGAATTTCTTTCAATTCACCAGGCAAATCAGTTCAATCCGATTCTGCCCCACACAATATATGAATATATTTCATCATATGGCGAATTTTCATTTAAAATTAAAGCGATTTCCTTAAACAAAATCCTCGGCTCTCTTTTGCTCCGACCACTTTTATAAAGAGCGAAGCTTATCAATCCACATATCGATTTGTGAGTGCTTTTTATTTTTAAACCCACTCAATAAATGCAGAGTCATTTGCTATTTCACAAGAGACCAAGCAAAGAGCCAGCAAAGAGGTACACGTAAGAGTTCCCGGGTTCCCCGATAAAGTCCTCACCGAAGGTGCCAAAATTCACAATTGACTGCCAAGCGAAATTGGTCTTGGCCGTGCCCCTCACGGAAAGAGTATTGCCCACCGGCGATTCTCTGCTCCAGCTTGGATGGGTGGGGGTCTCTTCCTTATCGAGAGTGCGTGGCTCTAATTAAAGTTTTAACTTTTTGGATTTAATTTCATGTGGCGCGCAACGAAATGCAAATTCTTTTGGGTACAAAACAACCAAAAACACGAGTAGATTATGAATTTCGAAGCGTCGAACTCAGCCAGCGGCGCGAGTTCCTCCGCGAACTCGGCCTCTCGAGGCAAGCCGCCCACAACCTGGCCATAAACTCCCTGAAAATTCCGAACTTTGACCTGAGGGAAATTCGCCGCAGCCGCTTTCGCATGAGCGTTGAGGCCGGCGATTCCCGCCAAAAGCAAGTCGATGAGATCGTCTTGGGGAAGATCAAGAACCTACTGGTGGAACCGGAGGAAACTCACGTTTCTTTTGCTCCTGCCGAGCTCTTGGAGGAGCGGCCCAAAGGGGAGACTGCCTATGGATTTGGCCAGCCTCTGGCCGCTCTCACGCCAAGGAGCTCAAAGTCCTTTCCGGAGTCCGAGCGTGACGACTTCGGGGAGTATTACGGGAACAAAAACCGCCAAAATCTGGGCTACAATATCATACCAAACAACCCGCAGCGCCGGTTCGACTACGGCAACCAACAGTCCCTGAACGAGAACCGGGATCGCTTTAATGGAGGCCGGGACGAGCCGTATAATTTCCGGAACCAGTCTCCACCGCCGAACCTCACAGCTCGCGAGGCTTTCAGGAGCCAGTCCTCCGACAAATACGGTCCTTTTTTCGTGCCGGCTAGTGAGGAATCCAACATGAAGAATCAGCATATTATCCCCAATCGGGATGAGCGCAACTTCCCAGTCAGCGAAAGGAACTTCATTCCACTGGAGGGGAACCAGCATGACGGCTTTGAGCCAAAGAAAGTATTTTCGGAGCGGTTCAGGGACGAACCAAACCCCAGGATGGAGGAGTACGACCGTTTCAGATACGCCCAAGAGAATCCACATCGACTTTATGATCAGGCAGAGCGGTTCAGACCTGAGGACCCGGGGAGTCTACGATTTGATTCCGGGGATCGTTTCATGCCCTCCACGAACCCAGGATTGCTTCGAGAAGGTCGAGTCCAGGGGATGAATGACTGCGGCGACCAAGATCGTTTCAGGGGCAGAGAAGATCCCAACGAACCGCGAGGCAACCCAGTCTACGATCAGGAAGATCGCTTTGGGCCTCGGACCGAGCTGAATCCGCAGGAATTCGGGCGCGAGGATCGTTTCAGACCCCAAGCAGAGCCCTGGTATCCTGGTGCCAACGGTCCGGGGGATCGCTTCCCACCTGAAACTGGTCCCTGGGACGGACGTCCAGGAGTCGGGCGCGGTGAATTCGACTCACTTCAGTACAAAACAAACGAGCGATTCGGGGATTTCCCTGCGAACCCCGAAGGTCGTTTTGGTGGGGAGCAATTCCCACAGTTCGCCAGAGAGGACAACGGCTATGGAAACGATAGCGAAGGATTGAGAATGCCAATTAGGCCCCATGCCGATTTCGACCGGGTCAGGAGTGAATTTTCGAACCGGAACTTGAACCAGCGACCAGAGCCTGATTACGGCGGAGACTTGAATGCCAGGAATCCCCGATATGAGGGGGACGGCGACAGGGAGCTCTTTATGCGCCGCGGGGACTTTCCGAACGAAATCCCCACTGACAGATTCGATAACCAGAGATCGGATCGTTTCAAGAACACTCACACGTTCGAGGAAGAAGCGAATTATGCTCGCTTCCCCGGCGAGGAATTCGATCGCAGAAATGTGAACCATCGAGAATACGAAGCGAATTTGCTCGGCACGGAAAGAGAACAGTTCCGGAGGTTCGACAATGAGTCGCCTCTGTTCTCCAGGAACCGGAACAACTGGGAGGACACACAGCAACCGATGGGCAACAGATTAGGTAAATCAAAGAGCTATTTACTCCGAGCGAAAGATCAAGGTTCGAAATTACAGGACTGCCTTCTGAACATTTCTGGCCTCTTGGCTTGATCTTTCGCCGTGAGCAGCGACGGGTTCAGAGTCCTAAACCAGTTTATATTCTAGATAACGAACGGGCCCTTGTTGCCCCCAAACAGGCCCCCAAACGCCATATGAAAAACCCGCCGAGCTCGGGGCCTCAGAAAAAACGCGGCAAGCCTTCGGGTCGCTTGGCTGCGGAACTGCAAGCCCTGCGGCCTGTACAGGCTCCCAGGATCTACAAGAAAGGGAGCAAGAAATTCTTTTTCATTGCTGGCTTCAAGTTGCCGTACTGGGAAATTAACCAGGACCAACTGCCCCAGCCGGAGGAGGAATCCCACGCCATGAGGTTCTTCGGCCAAATCCCTGACTACACCCTCAACAAGCAGGTGGGCAGGGACCCAGAGATGAACACTGGAGACGAATCGGATGACTACTCCGACGACGAAGACTTCGACAAGCCAAACCCCCGCCGCCCCCCACTCTCCGCGGTCTCCACTGCCGAGAAACGCAAGGGCCTCCAGATCCGAAAGAACGTGGTAAACAACTGGATAAAGACCTATCGGGCCAAGAACTACAAGCTGTGGACGAACTGGTGGCGGGACTACAGCTGGTGCGAGGCGGCTCTGGACGAGAAGCTGGCCAGCTATGGCGAGATGAACTTGATGCTCCGCTTTTTGCCGCCTGGGCGCAGGGAGAGCACCGAGGCGGTGGTCAATCGGGTGCTCAAGTCCACTCACTTTGCTCTGAATGAGAGCGGAACGAATTACTTTCGGGATATGAAGACGTTGTTCAATATAATGAACCATGTGTTCTTGGAGAACCTGCAGCCGGAGCAGGTTCAGACGCTGGAGCACATGATCCGCATGATCCCGAACCACAAGTGGGTGCACAAGATGCGCAGCATGGTGTTCATTTGGTCGGAGTACAAGAAGATGGCGGAGAGGCCTCGTGATCACAACGAGAGACCGGTTTCGGAGTATATTTCTAAGGTTTCGAACCACGTGGTCTTCAACTGGGTGGCTCGCAGGGCCTTGGAGGAGTTGAAGGTGAGGGAAGGACGTGGGGACGGGAGGATGTTTTTGTGCTCATTGGACTCTTTTTTTTCTTTCAGCGTATAAGCCAAAGTGATTGGAAAGTCAATCCCTAAAAGGATTGGGAACGCTAGCCAAGCAGTATTTCCAATTTTGGTTAATTTTTTTTTTATTTACCTTTAAATAAAGAGTAATTAAACGATCAAGTGTTTTGCGAATTTACATAAAAATCTTCTGCAAACGAAAACTTCGCAGAGATTATAAGGGAATAAATAGATCCCCTAGGTATTTTAAGACGCTGGTTCGTGTCCTTCCATCAAGGCTCTAAACTAAACGTTTGGGCCTTTGAGAAATCCTGGGAGAAAGCGAATCTTGATTTAGGATGGAAGCCTAAATGACCGACCTTCCTTTCATAATGGACAGAGACAAGACCGAACCCACAACTGTCATTTTAGACCGTAAGATTTACAAACCAATAAAAGGAGGAGCTCCGAAGAAAGCAACGAGATAAAAAAAAAACAAAAGATTTCATAAGAACTTGGCGATTTCTTCAAATCAAATGAGTGTTCTCCAGTTGCTGGTTCCTTCTCATTAAAAAAAGATATTCATAGACAGAAATGACCAACGAATTTTAAGAAAACACTCAAGATCCCGTTAGATTCGCTGTAATGTTTTGTTATCGATCTCTTTAGGTTTTTGCGTAAAGAGTTTTAAAGTGAACAACAATGAGAAGTTCTTCATCAACGTGTGCCAGGCCCCGGAGGTGCCAGCCCCCCAGAACGTGACCGAGGAAGAGCTGATAGCCATCCTGGAGTCCTCGGCCCCCGGATCATTCCGCGTGCCAATGAGCCTGTCAGAGCCTCGAAGCACCAAGGACCGATCGGGAAACTCGGTGGACGTGTGCGACATTGCCATCAATCCTGAGTTTTTGACAAAGATTAGGAAGTCGCAGTTGTTCAACAATTTTTTCCTGCAAATTGTGGCCGAGGCCCTCAGCGAGAAATACAACACACAGATTTCCATGGACAAAACGATTATTCTGAATAATCGGAAATTTATCGGCAACCTCGTATCGCATCGCGTGCGCAATGATGACATTAAAAGGGCCGGATCGGAAGGGGCCGCCCAGCCTGGGGATGAAAAGCCCAAGATGGTCCAGGAAATTGGCGCCGAGGAGCTGCAGGCAATGGTGAATAAAAGCGCGCAAATGGCCGCCATGCAAGCGGCCTGCAAGCGAGGACTTTCGAGGATCATTGAGCCGCAGTACAAACTGCGGGGTCGCGTCAAAGACAACAATGTCTATGAGATATTCGCCGAGTTTTATTTGCCGAATTGTGTAAGTGGGTCGCACTCATTGATAGAGAAGATTTGATTTGGTTTCTGTGGTTTAGGTTTCTTCGCAGGAAGTCAACTTGGACATTGGCGAGGATCGAATTGTGGTTGAGTCTTCAAAGCATGGTTACATTTTTGATAAGTTTATCGACTTCCCTATGGAGCAAGAGCGCGCCCAGGCTTTGTTCGACAAGACCAGCAAGGTAAACTGGCCAGCCAAGCGCATCATTTCATTATTTAACGGAAAAAATATGTTACTTACAGATGCTGCAGATTCGTATTCCCGTCCTCACAGCATAACCGGGCGCTTTTAAAAACAATATGAAGGAAGCAGCGTTTTTAAAGTCACCTAAGTTTGTAAATAAAATTAAGTAGTTGATGTATTTCATTTTTCTTTTAAATAATATAAATGTTTGCTGCTCAAAATTAAACTGGCGTTAGCTGTGTTGCAATTCGATAATTTTTATTACCGATAAGCTTTAAAGCAGCCCTGCAGTCTAGGGTTGCCGTTCAACCAGAATTCCCTTAATTGCACAAATTTTTCGTTTCGTGGGTATTTTCATTTTATTTCAATTATCAAAATGAGTGCGATGCGTTTGCGCTGTGCCCGTGGTGCCTTAAAATTAACTTGTCTCCAGCGAGATTCTTTAAAAATAGCCCCTCTGGTGACAGCTGTCAACATCACACAGACGCCGGCAGCCATTAGAAATTTTACCACTACAACTGCCGCAGTTCAGGAACTTTGGTCGCCGGGAAAAAATCATTTATTTAATAATTTGCGTCAATATTCGAGCTGCAAAGTAGGAAAAGCCATGGAGGAGCACTGCGTAGTCCCCGATGTCATTGCCACCGCCCCCAAGAACACAGCCAGCGTCGACTACGCCTGTGCCTCCGTCAAGCCGGGCATGGTCCTGACCCCCACCCAGGTCAAGGATGAGCCCTGCGTCAAGTGGGAGGCCGATCCCAAGAAATTCTACACCTTGTGCATGACCGACCCCGATGCCCCCAGCCGCAAGGAACCAACCTTCCGCGAGTGGCATCACTGGCTCGTTGGCAACATTCCCGGCACTGATGTGGCCAAGGGCGAAGTTCTCTCCGCCTACATCGGCTCTGGACCCCCAAAGGACACCGGCCTGCATCGCTACGTTTTCCTTGTCTACGAACAAAAGTGCGAACTCAAGTTCGACGAGAAGAAGCTGCCCAACAACAGCGGCGACGGACGCGGGGGCTTCAAGATCGCCAAGTTTGCCGAGAAATACAATCTCGGCAATCCCATTGCCGGAAATCTCTACCAGGCCGAATACGACGACTACGTCCCGCTGCTCTACAAGCAACTGGGCGCCTAAGTCCTTGGGTATTATAAATACGCCATATGTTTTTTGAAAATGTATTTGAAATACGTAAAAATATTTACAATAAATTAAAAAAGCTAGCGAATGTCCGATTAACAAATACGAGTGGGGGCGGGGCAGGATATACAAAAGGGACTTGATGATGGACTTGATGGTTCGGTTTTTGGTTAATTTCATTTCAAGTTAGCAGGCCACTAGACTTGATACCTGTCCTTGCGTCAGGCAGTGCGGAAAACCTCATTGGACCCGTAGGAGAACTTGCGCTCCTTGCCGCCGTCGCTGACCAGGACATCCTCGTCGTACTGGGCCACCCGCTGCATCTTTGGCCTCATCAGCCCCCGCACATCGCTCAGGGAAATGTCGACGTCCTTGAAAGCATTCAGCATAAAGACGGCGGTGATCACCACAAGAAACCCGCACACATCCCCCAGGATGTTCTCGAAGCTCATGTGCGTGAACTCCTTGAACAGGATCACCGAGGCCGTGATGACCAGCGTGGTGAACATCACGTAGTAGACGGGGGTCACAATGCCCGTGTTGAAGATGTCCAGCGCCTTGTTCAGGTAGTTCATTTGCACGGCAATGAAGGTGACCGTGACGATGATGAGGAACCAGGGCATCCAGGTGGCGAAGACCTGGGCCCCGTTGGAGAGGGCGCTGCGTATGGCCAGGCCCAGGGCCTTGCAGGACATGACCGTCAGGGAGCCTATGCCGGAGCAGAGGAAAATGTAGACGACCACATTGGTGTGGCCGTGGCGCGGGGCCACGAAGCAGGCGACGAACGCACTCGAGCCGAAGATGCAGATCACGTAGAGGATGAAGCCTGGGTCCTGGACCATTTCGAAGAGCACTTGCAGGTCCTCGATTTCCTTTTCCTTGGGCGAGTGGATCACAATGATCGTGGAGCCGAGTATGCACAGAAAGCAGCCGAGCTTGCCCAACAAGTTCAGCTTCTCGTTGAGGAATCTGGAAGCCATCACGGCCGACACGATGACGCTCAGCGCGCCGAGCGGGGTCACCAGCGAGGCGGGGGCAAACGCATAGGCCGTGAAGTTGGCAGCCTCGCCCAGGCCCACTGGAAAGACGGCAAGAGGACTGTTGGAAACACTATCTTATCGAGCTTTCTTTGTGTACTCACTCGTCAACAGACCGGCCCACCAAATGCCCTCGCGCAGGTAGCCAAAGCCGCCGGCCGAGGCGCGCACTTCGCCATGGCGATTGAGCCTGAGCAGGGCCTTCTTCTTGATTATGAAACTGGAGCCGATGAAGAAGCAGGACGAGATGGCCAGGCCGACTCCTATGTAGTAGTCCGTGTTGGAGTAGGGCTCGTTGAGGGCGGGAGTGGCGCTGACGGTGGACGGGGCGGCGCTGGCGGCCGTTGCCCCTTGCACAGATGCGGCTTCGCTGTTCATGGAGAGGCAGCGGTGGCGGTGGCGGTGAGATGGTGATTAATTCCGGAAGAATAAGAAGGGCAGGCGGCGGGCACAAACCTGAAAGGCGGCAACAACAACAACAACACTGAATTATGGCAGTTTCATATGCAGATAAAAACAGATGAGTAATGGGTTCATGTGTTCCAAGCGATTGCCAGTCAAACAATTCGCTGGGCACGGAAAGCTTCTTGAAATTTAAACGTTAAAAATAGGAATGCATTTTTTTAGATTTAAACTCACTTTTTTCCTGAAACCATGTAAATAATACGGGCAAACGGCGTAAATTGCACAAACAAACGGCTTTGTTGTGTTTGTTGCTCTTGTGCATCAGAGTAGCATGTGACTAGTTATCGGGGCTGCCATTCGTGCCACCAAAATGTATCGAAACAAAAAATAAACATTTTTACTGAACTCCATGCATATTATAAATAAATAAGCAAGAAAACTTTAATAAAAATAAAAATGTGGTGTATTCTTGCAGAAAACTGTCGCTGCCTATCGGTTCGATAACGATAAGTTCACGTGACTGCAATAACAACGCCGCGGCCGATTTCAAATCGAATTCCAGCATAAACATTTATTTTCTTACATTTTATTTTGCTGGCTCTTTCTTTTCGCACAGCTTAGCCACCAACAAGACCACCAAATAAACAACACCCAAACCGATAAAATATCCCCCATAAACGAGGTACTGATCCCGCGGCGGCAGTCCGTATCCAGTGTCCGTCACAGCCACCACAGTCAGAATCAGCTGAAGAATCAGGGCCACCAGTGTGTTTATGCCGAAAATCAGCCCGAAACTGTCGTCCACCACGTTCTCGGCTATAACCGCCGCCGCCACCGTAATCGTGAAGAAGTAAACAGCCGAGAACAGCACATAATTCAGGTACGGCACCCACACCATAGTCGCCTTGGCCGCCACTATCATCAGCCCGCCAATGACCGCGGCACACACCGAGTTGCCCAGCATGTAGAGGCTGCGGTGGTTGTTGCTGTTCAAGAAACCGGCCACGATGGCCCCCAGAGCGCCCAGGAGTGTGGCCACGGCCTCCACGGCTCCGTTGTACTCGCTTCTGTTGTCCTCGGCGATCTCCTTCCACAGGAACTGAATGTAGGAAATGACCTGGATTTGGCCGCAGGTGGCCAGGGCCCACCAGATGCTCCACAGCACCACCGTGGAGTTCGTGTAGGAGGAGACCAGGTGGTCCCAAAGCAGACGCCCGGCGTTCTTCATCGAGAACTTCGGAGGATCCTCTGAAAACACAAGGCTCTAAAATTTCAATCAAAAACTCCGCAGATGCTCACCTTTTCCGTGGTCCCCCTCGATGGGTTGCTGCGAGGACCTCGCATAGAAGTACAGACTCCTCGGCACGCTGGGCAGCATCACGGAAATAGGCAGCGAGATGACCTGCGAGGCCAAGGAAATAAAGTGCAGCTCCCTGAAGCTCATCGTGTCCGTGGACACCAAAATCTGCGCCAGCACTCCGCCCAGGAACTTCCCCGACAAGATCGCCGCCCGCGTGTGCCCCGTCACGATCTGGTACCTCTGCCGGTCCACCTTGGCGTACATGTACGTGTAGTAGGCCACCTCGGCGGCCATGAAGGTGCCGAAGAAGACCTGGCCAATTTGCAGCTCCAGCAGCGTGCGCGTCCAGAGCAGAATGGAGAAGAGCACGATGCCCGCCAGGGCGGACAGCACGATGATCGGCTTGTACCTGAGGATGTCGGTGATGAGGAAGACGATGACCAGCTGCGAGACCACGGAGTAGGTGCCGAAGGGATAGACTTCCTTGTTGATCTGCTCGCTGGTGAGGTTGCGCCAGTCGCCGGACAGATACTCGGTGACAAACGGCTCCGAGGGGCGCATCTCTCGGAAGAAGCCGAAGGTGCAGAGGAGCAGGGAGATTTTCAGCCAGTTCTCCATTTCGATAAATCGCTCATTACGTCCGATGCCCCGAGACGCGTGTCGTAATCGCGAGTGCCGGGCCACAACTGCCGTCCCAAATGCGCCGACAGCTGGTCTTCTCCGACTCTCTCTCGGCCCCGAGCGGATTGTGCTCGCGTCGTCTATAAAATGCGCTTTACTCCCCAACGAAATACCCTTTCCGGGCGGTAGTGAAAAACTTCGTGCATTTTGTTCTACATTCGAATTTGAAAACTTCAAAATTATCGAGATTTTGGAAAACTTGTTGTGGGCTTTTCTCAATTAGAGACCTTTATTATTTAATTAATATTTTTAGGCCGCCTGAATCCGAAGAAAACGATACAAAGCGATATTCGTTGCCTTTTTCGATTGTATCGAAGGGGAAATAAAATGCGATTCCGATAACACTGTCGAATTTAGTGAATATCGTATATCGTAGCCTCTTTGGCACTGCTTTACGATATTCGCAGCCTCTTTCGATTGCATCGATTATTTGTAAGGAGAAATAAAATCGGACTGGCAGCCTTTTTCCCATCACATCGAATATCGTTTCAAGCAAAAAACAAATCGCAGTTTGCGACCAAAATTTCTAACTGCCTATTTGCCTGGCCAATGACCTTGAGAAAGAGTATTTAAAAAATGTAATTGTCAACAGTTTTTTGTTTCTCTCAATTGGGCGATTAATCGTCTCCGAAGTTAAACGAGCTGCTGGGCTTTTTTATAAATGTTTATTGAAGAATTGATCGATGGACGCGTTAAATTGCCTCGGTCAGCCGATTGTAAATTCGTGATTGGCGTCATTACAATAACCAATTTCGGCGTTTCTTCAGCCCGTATATTGTCCTCTATCTGTATAATTGCCGCCTGATACCGACTTATCGAGGCCATAAAAATCTGTTGGTGGGGGCCGCCTCTCATTTCTGCCTCAGGTACTCCTGATAAAGAGCCAGCAGCTCCGGGCTGGTGCGCGGGGCCACGGACTGGAGAGCGTATTCAAAATGCGTCCACTCCACGTTCTCCGAGTCGAAGTCCAGTTCCAGGGCCCGCAGGGCAGCCTCATGGCAAACCGCTTGGATCTCGGCCCCCGAGTAGCCGTCGGTGCGGGCCACCAACTCAGCCAAGTCCACGTCGCTGGCCAGCGGCATGGAGCGCAGTTTGATGCGGAAGATTTGCTCCCTGGCCTCCGCCTCCGGCAGGCCCACGTAGACAATCCGGTCGATGCGTCCGGGCCGCAGCAAGGCCTTGTCAATCATGTCCGGTCGATTGGTGGCCGCCACAATGGTCACATTCTGGAGGGCCTCCACGCCGTCCAGCTCCGTGAGCAGCTGGGTGAGCACGCGCTCCTTCACGGAGGAGCCAGCGCTGCCCTCGGACCGCTCGCCGCCGATGGCGTCGATCTCGTCGAAGAACACAATGGCCGGGGCCACCTGGCGGGCCTTGCGGAAGACCTCGCGCACCGCCCGCTCGGACTCGCCCACCCACATGGAGAACAGCTCGGGGCCCTTGATCGAGAGGAAGTTCAGGCGGCTCTCGGTGGCCAGGGCCTTGGCTATCATCGTCTTGGAGCAGCCGGGGGGCCCGAACATGAGAATCCCCCGGGGCGGCTTGATCCCGAGCCGCTGGAACTTTTCCGGGTGCAGCAGCGGCCACTCGATGGCCTGCTGGAGGGTCAACTTCAAGGCCGCCTGGCCGCCGATGTCCTCCCAGCGCACGTTGGGGCTTTCGATCAGCACCTCCCGCATGGCCGAGGGCTTGACTTTGGTGAGGGCCGCCTGGAGGTCTGCGACGGCCAGGGGCCGCTGGTTGGAGTCCTTCAGCGCTGACATCTGGGCCGTGTAGAGGAGATTGGCCAGGTCGGCGCCCACGTAGCCGTGGGTGATGGCGGCCACTTGTTCTATGTGGTCAGAGGTCAGGTTATGCTCCACTTTTTCCAGCAGGCAGCTGATGATTTCCCGTCTGGCAGAGGGCGCGGGGGCGCCCACCTCGACCTCGCAGTCCAGGCGGCCAGCCCGTCGTATGCTCGGGTGCAGGGCGTCCAGCTGGGAGCTGGTGGCCAGTAGGAAAGTGCGCTGGCCCTCGCTGCGAGTCCTGAGCTCGTCCAGCATCGAGAGGAAGGCGAGGGACACCCGCTTGACCACCTCGCTGGCGCCGGCGGCCTCCTGGCGCGGGCACAAGTTGTGCACGTCCTCCAGGAGCAGCAGCGTGGGCTCCGGGAAATGCCGGTAGGCCCGCTCGAAGTGGCCGGCCAGGTTCTTCTCGGTCTCGCCCAGGAATCGGCTGTAGATCTCGCCGCTGTTCAGGGCGATGACCTGGAGCCGCGAGGGCAAAGCCTTCTTCCTGGCCGAGGCACAGGCCACCTCACACAGCAGGGATTTGCCGCAGCCTGTGGCCCCGTAGATCAGCAGGCCTCGTCCTATTCTCACACCTGGGAGGGAAGGACTTTAGGTCAAGAAACCAGGAATTGGAATTGACTTGCCTTCGGGAAGGCGCCTGAGGCCCAGGGCATATTCCATGGTCTCTTCCACGAGCTGGAGTTGCTTGTCCAAGCCCCCAATGGCTGGGGGGCAGGCTTCCTCTTCTGGCTGCTCCTTCACCTCATCTGCTAGGATCTCGATGGCGGTGGTGTTGGTGATTTGGAGAAACTTGTGTTGTTCGTGGTCCTTGGACAAGCTTAGCTCGGCCATCGCCTGGTCGAGCGAGGCTTCTTGTGTTCTCCGTTTTTTCTTAAGCAAATGGCCCTGCCAATTGTCCACGGAGAGCTTAAAGGATTTGTTGAAGAATTCCCAACGAAAGTTGCTCCCTTTCAGGAAGACGAGATTCGCCAATTGGATCTTCAGGACCCCGGCCGCTTCCTTTAACTGTTTAGAGTCTAAGCCGACTTCCTCGGCATTTTGTAGCCTCAAAACAACGCGGCTGGCTGGGGCAAGCTGCTTGGGGTCCAAGGCAGCGATCTGGACGAGCTTATTGCGGCGGGAGGGCCAGTGCTCCTCGTAGTCTGAAAAGACACCAAATATGAGTAAAAACTTCACCCAGACTTCGTTTCCTTTTACCCCTCTCCGAGACGAATACCGTGGTGAGAAACTGCTCCGAAACGGGCCACACAATCCGCACCAGCGGCGTCGCCGTCTCCTCTGTGGAAATCACCACCCGCTGGCCGATGTGCAGTTTTGCTAGGCGGATGGCGCCTTCGGATAGAAACACCAACTCGTTCGAGTATTTATGGGGCAAGTCTTTGAGGGCTTCCACTTCAAATCCGCGCTTCTGGATGCTCCTTGTGAAAAGTTGGGATCCACGAATAAACTCAGCACCGCTGGCCACGATTTCGGCTAAGTCGCCCGCCTCCAGGATACTGCACGCGTTTTCGTGGCTGTCGCGGGCTTTGGCTGTAATATGCGCATTGCATTTTTCGCAGTGGTACCAAGTGCATTGCGTTTGGTTCTTTTTGCTATTCGATTTGGGCGGCATCACTAATCAACACGTTTTGCCGGCGGCGTCTGCGGTTTGTTTTGCCGCATCAGCTGATCAGGGGACGATAGGCCCACTTGTTGCTTCTTGTCGATAACTCAATCATATCGATGGCTGCAGAAGTAATCAACGCGGAGAATTCAAAAAGTATATCCTTCGGGAAATGAAAAATCACTTGAGCAAAGCTGAAAAATAATCCTCCCTTTACAAGTTCTAAAATTAATCAACGCCAATACAGCGCAATCATCAGCTGATCAGAGGAATCAATTGCCTGTGAAATCGACGGGCCCACTTGTTGCTTCCTGTCGATATTTCAAGCTAAATTGATCATTAGTCGTGGAAGTAAGTAAAGCGGAACATACAAAAAATAAATTTGTATCCATTCTCCCTAAGAATAATATACCAATACAAGTTTTAAAAATCAGCGCCAATGCAGCGCAATCTTCAGCTGATCAGAGGAATCAATTGCCTGCGAAATCGATGGGCCCACTTGTTGCTTCTTGTCGATATTTCAAACAAAATGTATCGATAGTCGTGGAAGTAATGCAGAAGTAAGCAACGCGGAACTTTCAAAAAATAAAATTAATCTAAAACGGATAATCACTTACCGCAAAACATAAAAATAATCTCATCTCCCTATATTTCTGATACACAAACTAAAAACTTAGAACACTGATTAGTTTTACAATATTTATATACATAAGCTACTGCAAGAGCAGATCGGTTTCTTGGGCATTGGCAGACATGAGGTCCCTCTCCAGTTGGGTGGCTGTTCCGCCCGCCTGATTCAGGAACAAATCAAAGTTGTATTCATTTTGGCTGGCAATCGAGTCCGTCTGATTGCTTATCGTCTGCGGATTGGAAAGCAAGTCCACATCAAACAATCCCAGCTCCTTCAAAAGCGTCTCATTCTCGCTTGTCGACTGCTCGCTGGGGAATCCCTGCGGCGTCCTCGGCTCCACATTGATAATGGCAGCCGGCGACTCCTCCACCGCTTCCATCCCATAAACGATTTTCTTGGTTCCCTCGCTGCCATCAAGCTCATCATCGTCCAGCTCCTGCGGCTTCAACGTGCTCGACTCATACTGAAAGTCCGTGGCCTTAAAATCCACCTCAATGGGAAACAACGGAGGCAGCGAGTCCAGCCGCTCCACCAGCGATCGATGCAGCTCAGCCAAGCTGTCCAGCAGGCTCCGCAGCTGTTTGTTCAAGTCCATGGCGTGCTTGCACTCCAGCAGCTCCATCTTCTCAAGGACATCGGTGCGGAGCTTGGCAAACTTGCTCCTCGCATCCTGGCGACACCTCAGTATCAATCGGTACTCATAGTTGCCCGTCTCCACGCGGTACAGCGACTCCTGCAGCGCCGCGAAGCCGTGCTCCTCGTCGTCCATTTCCTTGACCTTCAGGCAGTACGAAAGGTAAGTGAACTTGGCGTCTGCATACCGGCGAACCGTGAGCTTTGTGTCCGGAATGGCCTTGTTGAGGTAAGTGCCCAGGTCGGCCAGCACGGGCTTAATTTGCTTGATGATCCCCAGGCCGTCCTTTTCCAGGTTGCGGTGAAACTCCCCGAACGTGCGAAAAGCCTCAGAGGCCCGCTGCTGCGGCTCCCGCGCTGAAATCTGCGTGAAGCAGTCGCCGAAGGACTTGTAGGTCTGCAGCAGGTCGTAGTAGGCCTTGAGCATGCGGCGGGCGTGCTCCACGAGCCCCTTGTACATGAGCTCCGTGCCCTCGAGCTCCTCTAGGCGCTTGACCAGCGAGTCATTGCACAGGATGGCCCGGGAGAGCCCCAAGGTGTCGGCCGTGTTGCTGGACATGTTGTCGACAATGCGGTGCTTGAGCTTCTTGAGGATAATGTCCAGGGACTTGCCCTGCTCGGGGTCGGCATGCAGTTTGTTGTAGTGGATGGAGACCTCGTCCGTGGCCGTTTGAATCATCTTGGCCACTTCCACTTTCGTCTTGCCCTTGACGCTGACCGAGTTGACTGCCAGCAGCTCGTCCCCAGACTGCAGGGAGCCCTCTCTGGCCGCAGGCGTGCCGTCGAAGACCTCAAGAGCCAGGAAGTTAATGGGGAATTTGAGAATCCTCGGATCAACTCACCTGCACGATGTACAGACACGGGCACATGGGAGCTCCGCCGCCAATGCTGATGCCTATAAGGTTGCTTTGGTCCTTGGTGATGACCACCGCGGAGGTGGTCACCGTCATTCCCCTAAGCGAAGACAAGCACAATTAAATTTGTGAATTTAACTTGGCTGCACCGGTGAGACGAGAATGAGGCAACAAATCGGTAAGCAGGCTGGTGATATACTTACTTCCATGGGTGGAGGAGGCGAACGAAAAGTTCTATTAGGGTCATTGACTATATCATTTCTCGGCTAAATGAGTTTGTGAAATGACTTGGGTTTTGAAAATGAAAATCATAAAAAGCTCGACTGGCCTAATAACGATTGACAATTCGGGGAAGCATAAACCCAAACTGCTATAAGCAAAGAAAACAAGTTTGAATTGGCCTCACCCTGTTTCAAGGCGGTGGGTGGGGGTTTCAAACTTGTCTGGCTTTGGTTATACTAGCGGAAATAATAATACGGTGATTGTTTCTACTTTTCACAATATTTTTGGTGCTAGAACCCAAAAAGAACTTCATCTTGCGGCTCTAAGAACGAAAGATTCTAAGGGTTGCATTGTCCCGTTATACAGCACTACACTACGGTTATATATAGGGATTATATAGTTGAAACAGTTAGAGAGTTCCTAGGACTTACAAACGATCTAACTCGTATTGCTGCCTATCCGTTGCCAAGTTGAAGACGGTGCAGAGCACGTGGGCCTCCGCCTCGTCACTGGCAACGGTAATTTCTTTAAGTTCGTTTTCGTTCGATGGGCGGGACGGTGGAGCCTCCTCTTGGCAACTTATGTTTGAAAATGATCAATTTGTTAGGGCGAATGAGTCAGTTTTTTGGAGTGCGCTGCCGGGCTACTTACGCCTCGTATTTATCCTCTAGCTGGATGAGCAGTGGGCCCACATAATTTTTGGGCCTTCTTAACAAAAACAATCGCAATTTCAAGAAAGATGAGTAAAATATTCATGAATGTGTTCACAGCCCGATTATTGATTTATAACAGAGTTATTGCAGAACGGTAAATTGATAACAGTAAACATATGTTCCCCAAAAAGGAGCGTGAAAGTTACTTACATCTTGTCTTCTTCGAAGAAGAAATCATCGTCAACGTCGGCCATTGGTGAAGTGGAATGCCAAGAAGGGCAAGGCGCCACGGATTGCAGTTTGTTTTTAAATTTTAGAACGACTTTTCTAAAGCCAGTTTTGTCCGACTGCTGCGCTTTGTTTAATGATGCCAACTGCCGGAGCTGCCAACTTGTTGCGAGAGCGCTCTACATTTTGACTTTAATTAAATTATCTAAAATTTAGTCTTGGATGATTATAGTGGACGTACTTGAGTGAACTGGATTCAAAGTATGTGGGCGAATCCAAAATTATTTATTATTGTATTTTAAATCAATGATTTGTGCGCGCGAACTAATTTGCAGGGCTATCGATTTCCTGTGGGTAATTTTTATCGTTTAGCTCGCGATTGTAAAAAACGGGAAGAGGAAGAGACGGCAAAAACAGACGTAAACAAATCAACAATTAAAAGAAAACTAAAAAAAATGCCAAAAAGCAGTGATCAGAAAATTATAAAATGTAAATCTCCAAAAGCGAACAACCCCCTCGGTTAAAGATGGAGAGAAATGTGAAATTCGCAACATTGCAAAGAGCAAATTAATTTCAGTTTACCACTTTGGACGCTCCAAATTCCACCGCCTGCCGTTTAATTGTTTTTTAAGTGGTTCCAATTGCTTAGATCCTTTCTGGTGAAAACAAGGACTCAAATCGAAGCATTTGTTCTACGGCGAAGGTGCCACTTTGTTGCCTTGGAAACGCCAGACGCAAACAAACTTTACGGAATTTTTCAGACGGAGCTAAAATGGATTGGGCCGAAGAACTGAAAATGACAATAAGAAAGGTGAGAAAGGATAATAACTTAAAATTAAACCATCAAATTTACCTTCCACCCAACAGACAACTGCCCGGAAAGGCCGCCGGTCCAAGAGCCGCGATTTGCTGAAGGAGGAGTCCTCGCAGGCGGCGTCAAGTGGCACCGCCTCCGGTTCCTCCCGCCTGACCAACAAGGACATTTCCATAGATATCACTCTCGATCTTCACAACGGAAGCAGCAGCAGTCCCTCGACCACAGTGGCCACCACGCCCACCTATAACCAGGAATACGACTCGAAGCGCCCAGTGAGGCGGATTTCCGGTGGATGGGCCGATTCTGGCATTAAAGGACTGCGATCCAAAAAGAACTCCTTCGATGAGTAAGTTAAAGAAAATACGGCTGAGGCGGCTTGTAAATTAATCATTTGGCTTGGGCCCCGCAGCGAGCGCTTTCAGCAGACAAGGTCGGCCACCAGCTCCATACCCACGGATGATATTCCTGTGATCCCCGACCTGGATGACATTAAGGACGAAGTGCTGCTCAACGAAATTGCCGAGCCGCCTTCGTAAGAAGATTAAACCGATTGAAAACATTTTAATAGCTTTTCGTGCACGCAGGGTCAGTGTGAGTCGAGTGGTGACGCTGAAGGAGCTGAACTCCGATTTGCTGTCCCAAAACGCATTCTCGGCCATCGAGGACGTGGACTTGACAATCCTCACACGATGCCTGCAGGCCCAGGACACTTTGGACGAGCCGGACGACCTCTGGGAATGGGACAAGCTCTTCACCGAAGTCACAGCGGAGATAAACTCCGACAAAAGCCCCAACATCGGGGTCCTTCAGAAAATCGAAATCGGCCCCGATGAATTACCGCCAACAGCAAAAGTCTCATAAGTTAGAATTAAGGACTCTCACCGCACAGTTCAATACGATATGGTGCAGTGGCGCCCTCTAGGGGTTAATCTTTTTAGCCTGCTTATCAACCGCGACTTCTCACCTTGCGCGAGATTAATGCACGATCGCAATCGCTTTGCTTAAGAGAAGCCACGAGCACAAGAAGCCACAGAAATTAAGCAAACAAAAGAAAATAAAAAGTGGAAAACACGAAATAAACACGCTCAGTTATCAAGACTTTGTAAACGGAGGCAGGCAGCAAAATGGAAGCCTTGTGTGGCGCCCACGGCGACCAGGTAAAAAATACCTGTCGACAAAATTCCAAAATTCACCAGCGTTTCCATTGCCGCGTAGTTGATTTTGGTGCAGCAAAATCTTCGCACACTGTCACCAGAATTTGTGAGCCGCTACGCAGAGCATACGGATCTGCTGGATCTCAGTTTCAACTGCCTGAAGGACCTGTCTTGGCTGGCCGAGTTCGAGCACCTGAGGCATCTGGTTCTGGACAACAACCGCCTGCATGAGGCGCAGTTGCGCACACTGAAGCAGCCGCTGCCCCAGCTCAGGGTTCTCATGCTGAACAAGAACGAGTTTAGCGATCTTCGTGCCACTGTGAACTGCATTAGGAATCTGTTTCCGAATCTGGAGTACCTGAGTTTGCACGGTAACCCGATTTGCCCGGACGGCCTGGAGCTGCAGCCGTTCTCCACATACGTTCCATATGACTATAAGCATTACAGGTTCTTGGCTTTAATTTGTATTTTTGGAACTGGTTTATTGACTTTTACCGTTTTAGTAATTTTATCGCGCAATCTTTGGCGAAGCTGAAGTTCCTTGATCATGGTGAAGTGCGTCGAACGTATAGCTATGAAAGTTTCGAATTCATGGGCTATGGCAGGTCTCTCATAAAGACTACTCGTTTTTAAAATTAAATTGCTTATATTACTTAATATTTTGGCGGTTGACCTCAAGTATTGTTGAGTTATCGATAAGAAAAAAGCTAAGTACAATCGACAAGGCAGCTCTAAAGCACAAATTTTGTTTTTAAAAATTCCTCTTAATATACCGAGCTATTAAATTATATTATGGTCATTATTGCGACGCTAATGAAAAAAATATTAACACACTTTTCCGAATGAAACTCAAATAAAACTATTAGCGAAAATCGTGTTGACAACTCTGCTGATCCATCTGCTGTGAAATTATCGGAATGCAACTGTGTTTCTATCAATAAGTTGGAACGACGAAAAGACAATTTTTAATCTGTGAAAATCGCATTAGAAATTGCATTTAATTACAATAAATTGCTAGTTCTCGTATTCCCAAAATATCAATGGCGCCGAAGGTGAATTCAGTTGGCTTCAAGCCGAAGGCACAGGCCTTCAAAGACAAGTCAAAGCCCACCGATGTCCGCTTGTCGAACATTCAAGCCGCAAAAGGTAAAACTAATAAATCACCTAAAAGATTCTATGATTTAGCATAACATCAACACAAATCGTGCATTTATAAACTTCCCAACCCATAAAAAACAAAACAACCCCGTCAATTCCCGAAAATACAGCAGAATTTCCCCACTAAAAAAACATTTGCCGGCTGTGCGGCCACCGTCTCGAAGCTTCTGCGAGCAAGAAGAAGCACATGACTCATGTGATTGCCCATCGTGCAGCCGACTAAACGACTCCAATTTCCCCCTTCCAGCCGTCTCCGATGCCATTCGCACCAGTCTGGGCCCCCGCGGCATGGACAAAATGATTCAGGCCGGCAACGGCGAGGTCTCCATCACCAACGACGGCGCCACCATCCTAAAGCAGATGAATGTCCTGCATCCCGCTGCCAAGATGTTGGTAGAGTTGTCGCGCGCCCAGGACGTCGAGGCCGGAGACGGCACCACCTCCGTTGTGGTCATTGCCGGCGCCCTGCTGGAGGCCTGCGAGAAGCTGCTCCAGAAAGGCCTCCACCCCACGGCCATCTCGGACTCCTTCCAACGCTGCTCCAACAAAGCCGTGGAGATCCTCACCCAGATGTCCACGCCCGTGGAGCTCAACGATCGCGAGACCCTGATCAAGAGCGCCTCCACCTCGCTCAACTCCAAAGTGGTCAGCCAGCAGAGCAGCCTCCTGGCCCCCATTGCTGTGGATGCCGTCCTCAAAGTGACGGAGCCCGGCCGCGAGAATGCCGTGGACCTCAAGAACATCAAGGTGATCCAGAGCCTCGGTGGCACCGTCGAGGACACCGAGTTGGTCGAGGGCTTGGTGTTCACCAGCCGCTCGGCCGGCACCAATGCCCCCAAGCGCATCGAGAAGGCCAAGATCGGCCTGATCCAGTTCTGCATTTCGGCGCCCAAGACCGATGTGAGTATATTCGGAAGTCAGGCAGCCGCGGACAGGAATTCAGGAGTGCCCTCTTCGATTTTAGATGGACCACAATGTGATCGTGTCGGACTACGCGGCCATGGACCGTGTGCTGAAGGAGGAGCGCACCTACATCCTCAACATCGTGAAGCAGATCAAGAAGGCCGGCTGCAATGTCCTCTTGGTCCAGAAGTCCATTCTCCGGTGAGTATGCCCCCGGTGTCCTTTTGAGCTCTGTAATCGGCTTGGTTAATTTCCAGCGATGCCGTGTCGGATCTGGCCCAGCACTTCCTGGACAAGATCAAGTGCCTGGTGGTCAAGGACGTAGAGCGCGAGGACATCGAGTTCGTCTGCAAGACCCTGCACTGCCGCCCCATCGCCTCGCTGGACCACTTCACGGCCGAGAACCTGGCCTCCGCCGAGCTCGTCGAGGAGGTGGCCAGCGGCACCAACAAGTTCGTCAAGATCACCGGCATCCAGAACCAGGGACGCACCGTCTCCATCATTTGCCGCGGCTCCAACAAGTTGGTCCTGGAGGAGGCCGCCCGCTCCCTGCACGATGCCCTGTGCGTGGTGCGTTGCCTGGTCAAGAAGCGGGCCCAGATCGTGGGCGGCGGGGCCCCTGAGATCGAGATGGCCCTGCAGCTGGCGGCCGTGGCCCAGACTGTGGAGGGCGTTGATGCCTACTGCTTCCGAGCCTTTGCCGATGCCCTCGAGGTCATTCCCTCCACCCTGGCCGAGAACGCCGGGCTCAATCCGATTGCCACGGTGACCGAGCTGCGCAATCGCCATGCCCAGGGCGAGAAGTCGGCTGGCATTAACGTCCGCAAAGGCGCTATAACCGATATCCTGGCGGAGAATGTGGTGCAGCCGCTGCTGGTCAGTATTTCGGCCATCACCTTGGCCACTGAGACCATTCGCTCGATCCTCAAGATTGACGATATTGTGAGTACTCCGAACCAGCGCCCGCAGGACTTTTAATTAACTCGTTCTCTTTGCAGGTGAACACCTTCAGCTAAGCTGTGGCGGATTCCTGCCGTTCTGCTCCCTCAAGGATCAAACTTCTGTTGCATTAATCCTCATCACCCGCACTCGCCTCCCCAGCCGAATGAAATTCACATTTAATCACTCTTACAAGCTAATTCTTCTATTTAAAAAATATTAAACTTTGATTTGTATTAACAAAGTAGGAGGAGTCCTTTACGCCTTGACGCCGTAGGCCTCCGGCATCCGCTCGATGGCGTACTTGTGGGCAGCCACGTACATAATGGGCACGCCGGGGATCTTTCGTATGCGGTTCTTCAGGTCCTTGTCGTTGGTGGCCACAATGTAGCACTTGTGCTGGCGCACGCGCTCCACGATGCAGTCGTCGGCGTAGGTGCCCTTGTGCAGGCAGGGCAGGCGCTCGAACCGCGGGTCGGAGATGATGCGCAGGGCCAGTTTGTATTTGTTGCCCAGCTTCTCGAGCTCGGCGCGCACACAGTCGGAGATGTAGGGGATGCACTTGGCGTAGAGGCAGTCCATCATGCCCTGGACTATGTCCAGCTTGCTTTTGATGCTGAAGTTGATGAAGTTGGTGTCGAGGACGATGTGGTAGGGCGGGCCGAGCTGGGTGTTGTACTGGAAGAAGAGGGCGGAGCTTTGCTGGGGGGCTTCGTGCAATTTGATGGCATGGGGATCTGTGGGCTTCTTTCGCTTCTGGCGGACGAGCTCTTTTATGCGCGAGTCGGTGGGCTTGAGCAGACGCTTGAGCTGGGCATTTTTCTGTTTTTGGATCTTTTGCGTCTTCTTGTGCTTGCCCTGCAATTTTATAAATTAATTACGGGCAGAGTTAATTTAAAACACAATTATTTACCATTTTTAGAACCGCATGTGCGAGTTAACCGGAGTTGCCGTATTATAAAACACCTGAGATGTAGGGTTGCCGACACAAATGTTGCTACTCTCAATGCCGGCTGACTGCTACCAAAACAATTAAATCAAATATTGAATATTTCCGTGAAGTTACCGAACGGACTTGCATGTGCCATTTACATTGCCTACTAGAATTGCTGCAAAGAATTGCTAAAGTCGCAAGTACTCGTGCTGCCGAATATGATTTATCGAAACAGAGTGGTAGCGCTTTTCGGTAAACATGGTACATTTTTTATCGATTTTATATCGAACCTTAAAATTGAATTGGCGCCAAACTTACCACGGGCGTGGACCTTAAATTCAAACAAAATAATCTAGCTTAAATCTTTTTTTATGGTTTGGTTTATTGAGGAATTGAAAAAATAATTTGGGGCTATAATATGAATTTGTTAATTGACTCCCGTCATATTTTGAATTTTTTTTTTGTGCGCTTTTATCGCTGCAGAAGATTAGTTCGAAAGGCCGGAATCAGCGAGTACGGCGCTTCGGCGAAGCAACAAGCTGACGTTTCTTGACCACACTACCAGGCCGGGCTAGACTGGGCTCAGGCTTAAAGCGGATGGTGTTCCTGGCCTTGTTTGTGCTGTTCAAGGAACCGCGACGACGCAAATGACCTGGCAGGATGTTCGGCTGTTTCGCCTGCGCCTTTCTGTTCTTGGTGGTGCCACTGAAAATCGTACGGGTTGAGTTCAAACTCTGCAGCGAGAGATCCAATTTGTTCCGTATTCTGTCCAAGTCAGTGCGCATCCTCTGAATGTCCAAGGCAATGTCCTGCCGGTCCCTCTGCAGTTTCCTGTGCTGGTTCAGCATATTCTGCAACATGGTCCGCTGTTGCAGCACTTCCCGAATCCGTTGCTGGTTCTGGAAGCTCTTGGGGTCGTTGAAACCGCGACTCTTCAATTTCTTGGTGTTTTGGTCTATGATCGCCTTGATGGCCGGGATTGAGAAACTCTTCGAGTTGGTGACCACACCACGCGAGTTCTGGCCCCCGGCCATCCGGCGGCTCGATTTGTACTTTTCTTTGCCTTTCGCAACTGGCTCCATTTCTGCTATCGGCGCTGGAACAGATGGCATGACTTTCTTTGGCTGAGGCGAGCACGCTGAAATGGAAGATTGGATGAAGCCAGCGCATTGGGAGAATCGGGGACTAAATTACATTTCATATTGGTGTGGATGTTGGCCACAATAGTGTCAAAGGTGGTTTTCATGTCCGGGATCTCGCTGAAGTACTTCGAGTACATTGGAGCTGGACGGCCGTACATTTTGGCCTTTTCCTCCCTGGTGGGCGTGGCCATGGCCATAGCGTCATTGTCTTCTTGGGCCAATTGAATTGACTTGATTTGGTTAACCAAAATGTTGTGCAATGCCAACCGTTGAGCCATGATGCGAAACGCGATTTTAAAACTTGTTTCCAAAATACAGATAATTTAGACACCAAAACAAAGACCTGACCAATAAAATTTTAAGTATGAAATAATTTTGAATTTTTATTAATTTTGAATCTAAAACTTTTCCTCCAGCCAACTGGGCTGGAAACAACTGAAAACCCTATGCTGTAGCCCTGGCACAAATAGCCCTGATATCGATATCATATCGCTTATCGCCTCTAGTTTCCGTTATGTTTGTCAGAAATGTGCTAATAGCTTGCAGATAATTGTCAATTATACGTGAAAATGTTGTTGCCCAGCTCGTGTCTCGTAATTGTTTGTGTAACTCAACTCCTTGCATTTATTGGCTGTGCATCCCCCAAGCCTTCGCAAAATGAGCACCTAAAATCCGAAAATTGCGGCTCCGGCGCCCACATGGAACTTAACCTGCCATTCATGGACCTGGAAATCAAACACGAATTTCCAATGCATGTCCTGGCATCTCCAGAGGATCAGCAGCTCTTCGTCCTCCATGGCCACGAGTTGCTCCAGCTCCTGATCAGCAAAGACACCAAACAGCTCGTTTTCTTGGGCAACTTGGAAGGCCGCGTCAGAGCCCAGCCGGCAGTTGGGGCAACCCTGGTGCCCTGGCAGCAGTTCATCCTTCTGGCTGTGGCTCTTGAGGACACCATCGAGATCTATCAGATTTCCAAAGAGCGCATAGCCCAGAGGATTGCCAACCCCGACGACCCGGAGAATCCCCCACTTGGCTTTGATCTAATTCAGGAATTCCATCAGCAGGGCAAACTCAAGCAGCTGAATTTGGTCAAAGAGCCCAACGGAAAGGTCCTGCTTATTGTGGCCAGCAATTTCAACCAGCAGCACAGCAAGTACACGTGAGTGAACGTTGACTCTTCAGGATTCTCCTCTAATCATTTTCCATTGCAGAACCTTCGAGTGGCTGGACTCCTACTTCAATCCCGTGGAGGACCTCACCGTTGCTTCCATTCACTCGTTGCTTGTGGTAGGCACCAAGTCAAAGTACATCATCACTGCCAGAAGCCTGCGCGCCCAAACCAAGGTGGGTCCACGGAAACCAGGCTGTCAGTTTTCCTAATCGTTGTCTTTTCAGTTGGCGCTCACGGTTTTCGAGCTGGACGCTGGCTCCTTGAAGCTTCTAAAGCGCCAGGTGCTTACCGTTCCAGGCCGCCGGCTGCTGGCCTTCAGTCTGCGAGGACGCAACTACCTCCTTGCCTGTGGCGCCAGCTGCCTGTACCTGCGCATGGTTGACGGGCACTTTGTCGTGTACAGAAAACAAGTTCAGCAGGACCTTCAGTTCAGCCAGGTGTCGTCCAACGGGCAACTGCTGGCCAGTGCCCGTCCCAACGGCGATGTCACGGTCTTTAACAGCGCGCGGATGGGCTGCCAAGTGGGTTTCGGCTCAAACGACACGGATCCCAGCGGAGTCTTCTTCCAAAAGAACCCAAAGAACGAGAGCTTCCTGGTGGTCCACTACAGGAAGAGTCCGTCGATGTCCCTGCTGCGATTGGTGGGCCTGACCAGCGATCCTGCCTCGCCTGTGTGGGAGGAAGGCCCGGAACTCAGCCTAGAGCAGGCCCACAAGCACGAATTCGAAGAGGCCACGCTGGCCCTGCGGAGTTTGTTGCTGCGCCGCCGGCCGATCATCGATAGACTCAAGAAATTGATTGAAAACAGCCGGCGCAAGGCCTGGCACTCCCAGGAGCCAGTCACCCTGCAGGGCGCCCAAATCGAGCGGATTGAACTGGAGGGCATCCACCTCAGCACGCCCACGCAGCTGGCAGCGCGAATGGACCAGCTGAGGGACACCTACGGAGGGAGAAGTCGGCCGGCTCGATCCTTCGGCGTGGGCAACCACTCGGCCGGGGAAATCGAAGCCCTCAAAGTGCAGCGGCTCCATGTCGATAATTTGATTTACAACGGCCAACTGATGCCGGGTTTGTCGGATGATTTCCGTTTACTTTTCTTCTTATTAATACTTCCTTTTTTAGGACATCAACTGGCCTCGTCTGTGCTTTCGATCCATCCGGATTTGGTGACCCAGAAACTCCACTTGGCCGAGCCCATCATCGCCCCCAATTCGCCTGATCTGCTTCAGCCGTCGGACGACTTGGCGGTGCGCGATTTGTGGGTTCAACGGATAAACAACGTGTCCTGGTCCGAACTCCTAGACGAGGCCTTCCTGCGCTCTCGGGACGTCGCCCTGCAAGGCCGCCTTGTCTTCCAGGCGGACTCGACCGTCGACCGTCTGCAGACTCCGCTCCTCAACGGGCTTGTGGTGGACAATTTGTTCACCCTAACGACCCCGCAAACCATCCACTCGAATATTTCGCTGCCGGCTTTCTTTGTGGCCCAACTGGAGGCGGAGCAGATCAACGGCCTCGACTTTGCCCGCAGCGTGGTCTTCCGCGGGTCGAACCACACGCAAATCAATTGTGAGCTGGACAAAGAATTGTCGAAGTAGTTTTCTCATGGCTGCTTGTGCTTCCAGCTCCTGTGAGAATCCATCAAATGAGCGTGACGGGCGACTTGTCCATCGGCAGGGACAGGAAGTCGTCGGCACCTCAGACCTCAGCCAGCGAGGCAAAAGTGCCTCTTCAGCAGTTCTACACGGGCCAGGTGATCCTAGAAGGCTCACTGACCGTCAAAAACTTAAATAGGGACACGCCCAAGGCCAAGATAATGGTGGCCAATGATTCCCTGGACCTGCAGGACCTAAAAACCGATTTCCTCATGCTGAACACCCCGCAGGTGAGGATTTTTCACTGCCAGAAACCAAACCACAGCTCATTTTGTTCTTTGCCCTTAGAACTTCTCGCGTCCTGTGCAGTTCGGCAACGCAAAGGTCACGGCGCCCTCGCTGCACTCGACCTTCCTCAACGGCCACAGAACGCAGGACCATTTGCTCACCCAAGGCCAAAACGGCTCAGCGGCTCCACTTTATTTGATTTTCATGAACGCCAGCGTGGAGGGCAACATCCTGTGCCAGAACTACACCTCCAAGCTGGCCGAGATCTCGGCCGACGCCATACGCCACGGCGACAAGGCCAACGTCACGGGGACCAAGCGATTCGAAGGTCCCCTGCTGGTCGACAGCCTGTGGACGGAGAGCCTGCCTGAGTTGATTCCCAAAACCGAACTGGCTGGCGGTAAATTCAACTTCACCGGCTCCAAGATCTTCAGCAGAGTGGGGGTCAAGGATTCCCTGGTCATTCACAAGGACCTCAATGCCAGTCGACTCAACCAACTGCCCTTGGCGGAGCTCCTGAACAACGGCTACCACTTCGAGCGGCTGGAACTGCCCCGCCTGGTGGAGGTGGACAATTTGGCCTTCGAACGCTTCAACGGCCTGGGCTTCGACGAGGTCTTCCAGGGGCTGGAGCTGCGCCAGCCAACTAACCAGCTCGTCCTGCACAAGGACCTCTACGTCGACGGCAATGTGCGGTTTAATGGGGCGCTCGCCCTGGACACCATCAACGAGCATTTGAACTGGACGGACTACGTCGGCCGCCTGGTCCGCTCGGCAGGAAACACCCGGCTGAGCGGTTTTAAGACTTTCCTGGCTGATGTCACCCTCACCGACGCCCTGGACACGCCCACAGTCAACGGCCAGGACATGATGGCCGTCATGGAGAACACGCTGATGCGCAGGACTTCCCAGGCCATCAGCGGCGCCTACACCTTCGGCGATGCCTGGATGACGAACCTGGACGTCCACCACATCAACGGGCTGAATGTCAGTGACATCATCGACACCCGCAGCCCCCAGGTGACCATTGAGGGCGACGTGTATCTCCCCGAGCTGACGATTGGAGGCGACTTCAAAGGACCTCTTGTGGCGGACCCCGAGCTGCCTAAGCTGCCCCAGCGTTTGGCTGCCCTGCGGCAGCAGAGCTGGCGCAACCTTGTGGTCCTGGGAGACGCCACTTGGAACACCTCAGCCACTCCCCCCGGGCTGATCGACTATTTGCAGAGAAACGCAGTGCGGCGCTCCGGCGAACAGCGGATCAGCGGTCATGTCAAGTTGAGTGGACCGATTTTCGGGCGGTTGGCCACCAATCGGCCCTTTCCGCGCGGCATTAACTTCACCGCAATAGCCGGCGATGCGCTGCTCAGGAAGCCCTTCTCCGCCGCCAGGCAGACCGTGCAGGCAGCCAAGATCCTGACCCGCCCGCTGGTGGCGATGAAAACGCTTCTCCTATCCAACGATTCCAGCTTCCAGCTGGTGGACGGCATCGATGTGGGGCGCCTGAACCGCTCGCTGTACCGCGTGTCCTCTGGGGCCCCAATCGCCGCTCGCTTGAGGTTCGAAACGCCGCCAATCATTGGCCAGCTGCTGGTCCAGGGCAACCTGAACGACCGCGATCCTTCAGGGATTTACATCCACCAGCAGTCCACGGAGCCCTGGCCGCCGGTGCGCTTCACCCAACTGCGCGTCCTGGGCGACTTCTCCGTGGTCGACATCAACGGCCGGAAGCTGGACTCTCTGCTCCGAAACCGCATTCCCCTGGAGGGCCCGCCCACAGAGGTCTTTGGCCATCTGGAGTTCGCCGATCTTAGGGTCGGGCGGCAGGCCTTTCTCCAGTCCATCAATGGCATTCCCATCGACAATCCGGTCTATGCGCACGGCCCTCAGCTGCAGGCCATCACGGGCAGGAAGACGGTCGAAGGAGGCCTCTTCTTGGCGGGGCCTGTCCACATCATGCGGCTGAATGGCAAGGACCTGAGCGAGGCCTACCAGCAGACGATCTTCATCGACCGGAACTACAACATCGACAGCCTGGTCCTGGACCGGGCCACCTTCCAGGACGGCCTGGTGGAGGCCGCGGCGGGCCAGGCCAGGACGCCCATGGGAGACAATCTTCTGGCCAAGCTGGAGGAGATTGAGCGGGCCCAGGGCCTCAACTACTCGCAGCAGAAAATACGCTACCTGGACTTCGATCCTGAGCTGTTGGCCGTCAGCTGGACGCCGCTCCCAGCCAACCTGACGATTGACGCCTACGAAATCCCCCAGCAGTCTCCGGCCTGCCGCGAGCAAAAAATTCGGGCCCAAGTTTCGTTTGCCACAGGAACTGTCCACCTGTCCAACACCACCAGCAGCCTGCTCCACCGAATGGCCTCCGCGGTGGCCGTGAAAGTGGAGAACTTCTGCAAGCTCCAGCCCCGCCGGCTGTGGAGCAAGGTGACCGTCTCCTGCCGCGGGCAGTCGCATGTCCTGGGCCAGCGGCGCCACGTGGCCGGCCTGGATGTGCTCTCCCAGGATGGCTTCAGCTTTGCCCTGCTCAACGCCGTCGACAGCCTCCGCCCGGACCACAACGAAGTGCGCGTCCTCCGGGTCAACGAGTCCCACTGCAGCATCAGCGACTGGCAGTCGCTCAGCCACTCAGTGGGCCAGCTCATGCGCCTGGTGCGGGTCGACAACTCCAGGCTGCTCCTCACCAGCGGCTTCCTGGCCAACCTGGCCGTCTACCGCCTGGACGACGGGCAGTTCCGCCTGCAGCAGCTCATCGACGGCGGCGGCGACTTCGACTTGGCCGAGTTGGTGGAACTGCCGGGCCGGGAGCACCAGCTGGTTCTGGGCTGTCGTCGCTGCCGGACCATCGACATCTACACGTACAGCCCGGCCAGCCGGCAGTTCGCTCGGCTGCAGCAGCTCCGACTGAGCTCCCGGATCGGCAGTGTTACGCCGTTTGCCTTGGGCCAGGATCGGTATCTGCTGGTGGGCAGTGAGGAGCACTTCGTCCTTTACGTGTACGCCCACATTGAGGGCTGGTTGCAGCACAGCTACGGGCAGCTGGGGGCGGGGCAGTGGGTGTGGCCGTTGGTGCGATCCAGCCAGGACATTGGGTCGCAGCCGCAGCCGCTCCTTCTTCTCTGTGATGCTCACGCCTGTGGGCTGGTCAGGGCTTTGGTCAGTTGAGTTGAAGGTTTTTGTTATGTTAAGTTTATTGTTAATGTTTGTTGGCGAGCAGCAAAAAAGGCGCTAAATAATAAAGTAACATTAAAATACTTTAAGTGTCCCTTTGTTTTCCTTCTTTTTGAGGTTAGGATCGCTCGAAAGAGACAGGGCGAGGCCATTTCGAGATGGTTTCTCGCGTCGCTTGCCAAAATCAATTGATGGTCAGTAGAGTTCATGCAGACGCTGCTCTCACTACTTGCCAAATTTCTAAACGTGCCTCACGCTTGCACCTCAGCTCATCTGCGAAAATGGCAGTGCCGTTTGGCAGTCGGCGGCAAACGCATTAAAATTTATTCGCCGCTCAGTTTTGTCCGTGAAAATTGTTTAAATTGTTGTCTAAAATATAGTTTTCGCGAATTGAGGTTGTTGAGATGAACGAAATTACAAATCGGATGAAATTTAATTTCCAATTTATTGCAAAAGCGAAAACTCCGCCCCCCGGCCCTTCGCGCTTCGTCTTTTTTGTTGTTGTTTTTTTTTTAAGTGCAAATAAACGAGTGAGTGCTGTTGAGTGTTTAATTTCCATAATTAATGATTGGCAAAGAGTGTAACTTTTCAAAATCAATGTTGTTTATTTGCCTAAAAATTAAATTTTCGGTCTACTTAAACGCAAATCGCGGCCAGCCTTTTTTTCCTCTTCAATTATTAATTGAAGCTGCCGGCGTTTGTGCGTGTGAACTGTTATACTTCCAAAACTGTTATACTGTGCATTGTATAAGAGTTGTGAAGCATTGAAAAGCCTACAAAATCGAAAAGAAAAGCGAAACTGCAAAATTTAAATTGTTTACATAAATATACGCATATTAAATCGGTAAGTGATTTCAAACTCATTATTTCTATTTATTTTATTGTTTTTGCTATAATGGATCACAATCCAATTAGAATCGTAATTGGATAGCAGCTGGAAATGTTCAATGGGAGGAGGGGGAAGGGGGACACATGTAGAGGGTTCGTGTGGAATAAAAAAGGTGACCTTTAATTTAATATTGAGAGAATTTAAAACTATTATGGGCTTCATTTATATTTTATTAATCTAAATGAGAACAGAGAATCTGGGGCTCAGTTTGGGCATACGAGATTCATTAGGAGGAAGGCAAGATCTGGTTTGGAATAATTCCTATAATTCTGGCAATGTTTCCCTATTTTCAAGGCCGGTCTAAAATGCCGATTATCTCTGCAGATCAATATTTTGGAAGTACGCGGTAACTTTCCCTCTCCGTAACATTCTTGACGGCATCCGGTCCATTTTCGTCGGCTTGTTGGCCTGGCAAAGTTCCCCCCTCCCAGGTCGGGGGACCGACGAGGCGAGGGCTTGGCGACTTGGGCTCCCACGAGCCATGACGCGGAGTCAACAAACATTTCTGTTTTTGGGAAATTATGTAAGTCAGTTTACTGTTTTCGTTGGGCCGGAGTCGGCGGTGGGTTCTCTCTGATCGGTGAAGTTGCTTTGCGTACGCATGGTGAATTTTTTTATGACTGCAGTTTCGAACGACACTCAGCGGTCCCATTTGTTTATGGCCGGCCAGTTTGTGTTTTATTTAAACAAAGAAACAAGAAAACAAAGACGAAAAGAAAGCAAAAGTGTGGCTGGTTCGGTTCCTGCTGGCTCATTCCAGTTCGATTTTCGTTGCAAAGAAAATGCCAGACAAAGCGGGGAAAAAAGAAAGAAAAAGGGGAATGAAAGTTGAAAGTTCATTTCCATTTTTATGTTATTCCGACGTTCTTTAAACCTTGTAAAGTGTACGATATATCCGAGTCAAACGACTTAACTTGTCTTTAACTCTTAATTTCCTAGCTATTTCAATTTGTAATATGTGAGAGGTGTGGATGGCTCCTACCCCAATGAATTCAATTGTTAGACTGAACTGTTTCTTTATTCAACTATTTCCTATTTATACAATTTTTTCTTACAACTACGATGGGTTAAATGTCTAATCAGCAATTTTGGCTGGAGTCGCCTTCCAGCTGCACTCGTCGATATCCGACCAACTGCCCCAATTAGCAATTTGGTTGAAGTCGTATTCCAGTTGGCAACCTGGCGATCGCTGACCTTAGTCAATACTTTTAAATGTGGACTGTATATCTCATATTTACGTGTTCATGCTTGAACATTCTGC
>JBAMCP010000552.1:15187-45355 GCA_037075105.1 Lissocephala sabroskyi | reverse complement strand
GGGGAATTGACTTGCCCTAAGGGCAAATATAAAGTTGTTTTTATCTTTCCTGATGCAGATTTTCACTTCGCGAAACGTTTGCCGGCACCGCTCCAACACGGTGCCCAAAAATAAAGCAAAACTGTTACCGCGTTTAGGCACAAATGCCAATTGCAATTTAGCTCGATGCAAAACACGACCGACAACAAAGAGTGCAGCGTTGCCACTTCGGACACATAAGTGAAGAATAGCCACATACAGCCTCATGGTTAGCTTTATTGTTGCAGAAAAGTTTAACTTCAATAGAGCGTTAACGGCCGCTAGTCGCTTTATTTTGATTTTGATTTAAAACTGGCTGCTAAAGGTTATGCTCTATCAGCTTGCCAACAAACTTCTGTAAGATCACAGAAAGTTTACAGGAATTAGTGCTAAAAGTTTTTCCAAACATTGAACAGAATTACAAAAATCATCAGTGGCTCAGTCCGCGTGCTATATTGGCGGCCAACATCACTATTCTGAATGGAATACCTGGCGAAATGAGAACATATAAATCTATCGATACTGTGATGAATCAGGACGAAGTGGCCAACTGAATTCTTGAATTCGCTGGATTTTCCAGGCTTGTCACCTCACGTTCTTAAATTGAAAACTGCCATACCCATCATTCTCCTTCGACATATGTATAAATCCACCTCGACTTTGCAATGGAACCAGGCTCTTGGTCAAGAAACTGATGAACAATGTTATCGATGCAACAATTTTGACTGGAAAATTCAAAGGTGAAGACATACTGTTGCCACGTATCCCACTGATTCCGACAGATATGCCATTCGGGTTCAAAAGCCTGCAGTTCCCGATGCGACTTCGCAATGACTATCAACAAAGCACAAGGACAATCATTGCAAGTGTGTGGACTAAATTTGGAGAATCCATGCTTCTCACACGGGATAAAATAATAAGGATAAAATAATCTTTCCTTTTAGAGTTTCTTTTGAACTCCTTTGCTCCAAGGATTATTGGATGCCGTAACGCTTTGTGATCTTGTAAAATCCAACACTTTGCCGGCTTTTTGTAATCATTAAATAAAAATAAGGATTAAATAATATTTTCTTTAAGAGTTTTTTTGAACTCCTTTGTGATCAAAATCAATCACTTTACCGGCATTGAAAATTCCAAAGAAAAATAAAGTTAACCAAGAGTTGTCAAATTAACAAATGCAATTTTAAATTATATTTGTAATAATAATAATAATTATAAAAATAAACTATTGACAACAAAAAAGCATTTGAGAAATTATTAAAAACCGGGGCAACTGTCGGTAGCTGCGGGTTACTACCTTCAGTATGGAAGCCCAAGGACTCTCAAAATAATAAGGATAATAATGGGGCTTGGCCCAGGAACGAAAAATTATTCAAAAGAACACAACAGAAGGACCAACGTTGCACTACCCGAAGACGTTAAGATCCCACGGGTAATACTTGTAAGTCAGAAAATAAGGAAGTTGGGAGAATCAGATGACTCGAACAATTTCATTGACCAAGCACTTCAATTTTTGAGAAGCGCATAGAACGGTAGTTCCCGTGACCTTGGGCACCGGAGACCAAAAAAACCGTCAGCCACAAAAATATTCCGACGCCGGCTCGAACGAGTGGCAAGTAAAATTGCACAAAAAAATCGTTAATCTTTATTTCTGACTTGAAGGATCTTAAGTATATCCGCCAATTAATCTTGGTCTTCTCGTTAAGTGTTTTTGGGTCTTTTAATTTCGTCCGTTTGCTTTTTGCCCGCACTGTCTGTTGTTTAGAAAGAAGCAGGAAGCGGCCTACTCTTTTGGCCAGTGTGACCAGCCGCGACCGCTGCAGGTCTGGTCACACTGGCTGGGGCGGGAAAGAAGAACTCTGCTGACAAAAAAAGGAAATTGGCAGCAAAATAAACCCAGCAATGCTGGGAATTACAGCTTCGGCCAGTTTTGCAAATTATGAAACCGCCACCAAGAGGAAATTCAGAAAATGAAGGTGAAAAAAAACGACTTTGCACGCTCACAACTTGGATTTCTACAAGGCAAACAGAACTCAGCAAAATGTTGACGAACTAAAAAAAGAAATGCTGTCTATTAAACAGCTGCTAAATTTTAATAAAGCAAACAAAATAGAGATAAACCTTTTTTTTGCAGACTTTTTAGCGGAAATTGACGTGCAGTTTATTTGAATTTGAAAAGAGTTGCAATCTGTCCCATTGCGTTCAAGCTTGACAACTCTGTCCGATAATAATACGTTGCATCCCTGGCACCCACCTGGACATAAAGCCGGTTGTTGAGCTCCGACCATCTGCCGCTAATTCTCACGTACCCCAGGGCTGAGCGCCTGATCAGCAAATCGACCAACCTCGACGACTTCCAAAGGCACCTGGATGGATCGCTGAACCTAAACATTGAAATAAACTCAGAGGACGATGTGGAGGATGCCATCGCGCTGTTCGTCTCAAAAGTAAAAGCGGCGGCCACCAGCTGCTGAGGGATTCCTTTGACTCGCGAGCTATTGGATCTCATTGCCGAGAAGCGACGCCTTCGTTCCAGGTGGATGAGGTCAAGACATCCTGCCGATAAAGCCAGCTGGAACAGAGCTGTGGAGGAAGTCCGGCATGCCTGGCCTGGTTTGACGACAGGTTGGCCAACACCGGCACTCACATGGATGCCACGCACTCCCTGTGGAAGGCTACCAGGGCGATTAAGAGAAGACCTGCCAGAAAGGCGCCTCTTGTGCGTAGCAACGGGTCATACTGCAGAACGGACCTGGAGCAAGCAGACGCCTTTGCCGAGCATCTGAAGTGCCGCTTCCAGCCGCTCGAGCTAGCCACTCCCCAGCAGATCGAGGCGACCGAAGACAGACTGACCCAGCCGGCCATTTGCACCCAGTGAGATTGCAGCTGGAATCGGACGCCTGATGAAGAATAAAGCTCCTGGCCACGACGCCGTTTGCAACGCCACCCAACGTTGATTGAGAGATTTCAATGCTTTCCTAGACAGTGGAAGCTCGGAATCATTTCCATGATCCACAAACCTGGCAAGCCGGAAAAAAACCCTACGTCCTTCCGGCCGATCAGTCTCCTCCCTTCGATCTCGAAGGTGTTCGAGAGACTGATTGCCGCCAGGATTGTTAGGATTGTGGAATCTCGGGGTATAATTCCTGAGCACCAGTTCGAGTTCAGAGCTGGAAACGAGACCGTCGAGCAATTGCAACGCTCTCTTCCTCGACATCAAGGAGGCTTTCGACCGAGTTTGGCACACTGGGCTCCTGTGCAAGATCAAGGAAGTACTCCCTGCGCCCTACTTCAGCCTGCTAAAATCGTACCTGGCAAACAGGCAGGAAACAGGCAGGCACCCTGTGGCAGCTGGTGTCCCTCAGGGAAGTCTACTGGGCCCGTTGCTCTCTGCCTCTACACCTTTGACATGCCGAGGCCGGACGACAGTCTCTCCCAACACGCCATGCTGGCTACATTTGCTGATGATGTGTGCATTACCTGCAGGTCATCCTGCGGGCAGGACGCTGCAGAAGAGCTACAGGACTACGCCAGCAGATTCGTCCAGTGGGCAAAGAGATGGAACATTGGAATCAACGGCCAGAAATCAGCCAATGTCTGCTTCACCCTGCGCCGGCAAACGCCGCCTGCTGTGACAATTGAAGGTGAGCCCGTCAAACAGGCCAACGAGGTCAAGTATCTTGGCATCTTCCTCGACCGAAGGCATGTGACGGTTACCAGGATGCGCTTTCGCTCCACGGTGGCCAAGCACTCCTGGCTACTCAACGCGCGCAGCAAACTGCCAACCTGCAACAAGGTCCATTGCCCCGATTTGGAGTTACGGATGCCAAGTCTGGGGGCTGGCCTGCGACAGCCAGATCAGGAGGATGCAGATGGCCCAATATTCTCCACAGGGATTTGCTCCTGCCATCTATCATGGAACAAATTAACTAAGATTGGAGCACCACCGAAACCGCCAGGCAGCTGGCCTCGCCCTTAACGCAGGCTCAACAGGCGTCAGCCTAAACAATTAATAAGTCGATCGACTCGATTTAGATATTAAGTTTTGTTATTTTTTATTGTTATTTGTTATTTTTATTTGTTATTTATTGTTAACTAGTTTTGCGCAGCTACTTTTAGTGGCTTCTCTTAAGTCAGCCAAGGACATAAAGAGGCCTTTTCCCCGAATTTCTTAATAAAATCATACATATAAAAAAAATAACTTAACGCGCAAAAAAAATGAATTAATTTCAATCATAAAATGGAGCACCCTGTATTTATGCACTGCGTTCTTTCGAGTTGTCCTAAAGGCAACTCAGATTTGGGGAGTTCCTTAAATAAATTGGTTTCGCTTACTAAATTCTAACTTATGTTTTGTTTAGGGATTAAATAAAATTGTTTGACAATCGAATATATCAAAATAAAATCAATATAAGAATATAAATTAAAAAGAAATTAATTGAATTAAAAATTGATTTAAAATTATAAAATTGAATTGAAAAATGAACAACCACAGCAAATTGGAGGCCAAGTTAAACAAATTGTAATCGCTGATACCGAGAGCCATGGCTCGAGGTTAAAATGAAACTGCCGCCGTGGATCATCCATGGTGTCTGGTTGCCATAGCAGACAACGAAGGCCACACAGGATTTACCAAAAACTAAAAAGGAAGTTGGAAGAATTCAGGCTTGTCTCGTCCCAATTTTCACCACTTCCCGTCTTGGATTTATGAGAAGCGCATAGAACGGTGTTTATTTTTGGCATCGAAAAATGTGGCCTACTGCGTTCAAGGACATCTAGAAATTCAATGGACAAATTTGGCTTCAAGGTCGCTTGGTTCGTTTTTTTTGTAGCATACTTTTGAGGGCTTTGAAAACTCGGCTGTCGCTGTGCAGAATTTTGAACGTATTAAAGATTTCATTGGAATAGTTTTATAGTTCTTAACGCATCTTTGAATCCGTGGAAGAATAATTCAATGCAGAGATATATTCGTTATAAAGTTTTGGAGACAATTCTCGCTTTTGTGGGCCGGACGAGGGAATCTCTAAATTCTAATTTTGCTTAAGGCGGCGCCTGATTTTTCGCCATTTTTTGGCACACTTTTAAGGTCATTTAATGCCTGAAATCTTTTTTACCGTTTTAAGGACTGATTAAAGTCTTTAATAAGTCACTAATATAATGAGGGGAGCTATTTTCTTTATATTATTAAGGGGAAAAATTCAACTTGAGAGGCGCTCGGCAGTTTCCTCATTTTGTAGCATACTTTTGAGGGCATTTAATGCACGGAAACTGAGACTTCGATTTTAGCTCGAATTATCGGGTAAAAGGTTTGATTATGGAAAAGTATTAAAAGTATTTGTAGCATCTATAAGTCAAAGGATAAAAAATATCTCGTGGAGCAATTTTCACTAAATATTTAAGCCGGGAAAGTCCGCCCTTATGGGCCAGCCAGACGAAGGAATCCTCAATCTTGTGGGTCCGTCAGATGAAGGAACCTTCAAGAAAGAAAGGAGATTCCCGAGATTTTTTTGGGGATAGTAAGAAAGAAAGAAGATTCCCGTGATTTTTCGATGAAATTAAAACAACTGTAGTGGTTTGTAAGATTTTTTAAAATTTTATTCATAATTTTGTATTTGTTTTTTTGTGTGTTTTTTTTTTTGCTTTTTGTCGTTTGCTTTCTGTATACATGTAATTATAGTAATTGTGTGTATATATATGTATGCATATATACATATATATGTATATGTATGTATATAATTTGTTTTTCGAACTCTTCATAATTTACTGGCTTTTTTTCCAACCACTCAACTTCCCTTTCGCTGCCGATGGGCAGGCGATTTTTTATCTCTTCTTCTACTTCTTTATATATATATATACTCATATACATATATGTGCATATATATATAGATATTTTGTTTAATAATAGTGTTAATAATAATGAAAAAAAAGAGAACATCCGCGAGTCGCGCGAATGCTGCGTATAATTAAATTTCCAATTTCTCTTTTTTGTTTGTTTTTTTTTTTGCCTTTTTCCGATCGAACTTTTTGCAACTTTTATGCTAATTTGTGTGTCTGTTGGGATTCTTTTCTTTTTACAATGTGTGTGTGTTTCTATGTGTGTGTGTTTTTTATAAATTCGGACTTTTCAAGTGTTCGAAATTACAGGTAAATTACGCCTAGAAAAAAAAAACTACAAAAATTTCGTTATTGGCTAAAATTTACTGCGCCGCCGACTGCCGGGATTCGCGCGTCAAACCGAACAGCTCAAAAGGAAACCAAAGAGAACACAAAATCCTAGTAGAATTCACGACACTCGGAGTTTTCGTTTAGCCAAAAAAGTCAGCGAGAAATGCAACTGCACAGTAAAAAACATTTAACAACATTCAATCAATATTTTTTGGTTTTTCCACAATTGGCGTATAATTTTGTTAAAAATGTTTGTGTCATTTTCGTTTTAAATATGTTTTTTTTTTTTTATTTATATGTTAAGATCCAAAAAAGAGAGTTCGTGATAGAAATTTCAAGATAAGATTTGTTTGGGTTTTTCTTTTTCGTTTCCATTCGCTTTCAATTTTGTTAATTGGGTTCCATTCTTTTTTTTTTTTGCTATACATTTTTAATTTTAAAAATTTAAATTTTGTAGTAAATCACAGATTTTTTTTTTCTTTTAAATACCGAAAAATCAATCAAATCAATAAACAGCATAGTTCCGAAATGTTTTTCTTTTCTTTATCCTTTTTTGGTTATACAATTTGCGTGTGTGTGTGGGAGTGTGTGTATATATATAATATATAATTTTGACTAATAATTTTCAATTATCTAAAATTTTAATTTGTCTCTTTAATTTTAACTCTTCTGGTTTTCCTCCTCCTATGTTTTTCGTGATATGCGTTGCATTTTCCTCTTTTCTCTTAAAAAAAACAACATTTGTAGAATTTTGAAAATTTGTTTAACCATTTCTTTGTGTGTGTCTGTGTGTGTTAGTGTGTGTCAGTTTGCTAGGGAGCTTCTCGTTTGTCTGGTTGACACAAAAAAAAAATGCACTCCCCTTTGAGGCCGCCTGCCCCACGCCTCTTATTTTTGATATAAATCTTCACATATCCATACATATATATTTTTTTTTAGTATGTATAAGTTATGTATGTGTGTATATGTCTAGAATATGTACGAATTTTACAACTATGAACTACGTAAATATTTGTTTAAAAATCTGTTTTCTTTTTGTGTAAATTCCGCGCCTGCCTAAGGAGCCCGGCTGGGTGGCTATATCCTGTCTTTATATATGAATATATCTTCGGATATAATCTATAGGTATCTCTGATCTTGATTCGTATTCGTTCGCCTGATTGGCGGGGCGCGGCTGGTGGGTGTGTTTGGATATCCTGACGCGTCCTGAGAGAGTTGTTTCTTTAGGCTTTCCCCTGGTCCACTATATCTGTATATATCCTGATCATGTGTATATATCTCGTATATATTTGGCACAAAATTCAAACACGTTTATTAGCAGTGGTCTGTTGCGGTTTTCTGAGCGGTTTGGCCAGTAAAAAAAAACTGACAAAAATTGAGGCTAAATTAAAAAAAAAACTTAATAGATTTAATGATTATGGCCCGATCACAAGGCGGATTATAATTTATATGTTTATTTAAGAATATTCCTGAGTTTTTTTTTTAATTGTTTTTGACCAAAAGAATTAAAATTTTGAATTCAAAGAGGTTGTTTGGTTTATTTTAAATATTAAGAAAAAAAATTACATACAAAAAAATAATACAAAAGTTTTTACTTCTTTGCTTTCACAGTCGATTCACCTAAACATAAATTTTGTATAAAAAATTATTAAATACATAAAAAAAATTTGTTTTCGTCAAGAAAATGAGAACAGCCGAAACGAGAATTTTGCACAAAGAAAGCAAAACTTAAAAAAAAATTCATTTCAATTTTCTTCATGTGTTTTTTTTTTGTTTTTACTTTGTCAAAGAGTTTTTAAGATCACAGTTTGTTTTTTTTTTTTTTTAATTTGCATTATTTTTTTTGTTTGCTATTTAATCGTACGAGGTAATCAAAGAACAAAATGAAGGGAAAAAAACTATTAAGGAATTTATTTTCATTATAAATAAACTTGTTAAACGTTATAAATTTAAATTACGCAAAGAAAAAAAAAACAACTACAAACACACATCGCAGAGATTGGAGGCAATCATAAAATTATTCATTGAAATTAGGCGAGAACCTAGAACCGCCCGCAGACGAGGTAAATCGGTCTATATTTATATATAGTGTATATATATTTTGTATATATATAGATGTCTGATCCTGTGTATACGCGTTTTTAGCTTGTTTCGATTTCACGCTCTTCAGGCTCCTGCAGTTTCCTGTGTAAATTTGTACAATGAACTTTAGAACTCTGAACTCGGATGATATAATATTCTGTTTTTGTTTTTGGATGGAATATTTAGAGCTTCCCAGCCGTATAGATATACATATCGCCGATAGATTGGTGATCGTGATAGAAAAAAAATCCCTAAGCTTAAAATTGATTCTGAAGAAAAATTCCTGAGACTTTGTTTTGAGATATGTGCAAATAACAATTTGGAATTTTGTTCTTGTTTTACGCTTTCACGAAGGACACACGGTTCTCAAGGAACCCTGAAAAGGACTTGGGATCCTTTGGTTGTTGTTGCTTTTGCGTGTGTGTCGATGCGTTTGTACTTCACTGGTAAGAGAAATCACTGAGTTGGTTTATTCCCTGCAGCTCTTTTCATTTGTTGTTTTGCATGTTGTTGTTGTTGTTGCTTGTGTATATATATCTATATAAAAAACTGCTGTCTGTGTGTGTCTGTCTGTGTGTGTGTGTGGTAGAAAAAAATAAGATTTTTAGCTACGACTTTGATATCGATTCTCATTTATCCCTGATACAATTGCGCGGAACATTTCCTCGCCTTTTAATACAATTCTTCCTGAATGTATATATATATATATTTTTATATGTATGTTTATATATATATATATGTGTGTGTGTGTTTGTTGTGTTAGCTTAACAAATTCTATAGTTTCTTTTTTTTCTCGATTTTTACTTTCATTTACTTAATTTCTCTTTATAAGTTAAGTTAAAAAAAAAATATTTATATATATATTTTTATATTTTTTTTTGTTTTTTTTTGTAAGTATTTAAAATGTGTGTTTGTTTGCAGCTTTCGCTTGGGGTCGCCGTTTTGTGATTTCAGCTTGGAATCTGATTTTTTAGAGAATTCGTGAGCGCTTACTTAAAAATAAAAAAGAACTACAAACTACCAAAAAAAAATATACGCATATTCATAAAACTAAATGTATCGATTTCTGTAATACAAAACAAAAAAAAAAAAGATTTTTAGAATTAACAAGAGGCCTGAGCTCGGCGCCTGGGCGGCTAGCACGGTTTGCATTTTCTTTCAGATTCTTAAGCGGTTTTTGTTTTTTTATTGTTGCGTATACGCCAAGTGATATGTGCCGTTGATTATGGGAGAACCGGACAGCCGCCAGGCTGGTCCGCCGGCTCGGTTAGGCTCTTGGTTTTTTTTGTGGTTTAGTCCTTCATTCTCTTCCCGTGTTTGTAAGCAAAGCAATTAAAATAGACTTTCTTGTTGCGGTTAATTAATTAAAATTAAGTGATCAGGCGAGCGCGCTGCTATTTACACGGACCACCCTGCCCCTCGGTTTATTGCACACAAGGAGCCGCCGCCCCACCCGACTTGCCGGGCAGAATGATCCTCAAAAAAAAAACCACAAACTACATATAAATAATTCTAAATTAGCCGACAGAGAGACTAAGGAAAAAATACCTTAACCTACGACTCCTTGCCGGAGGACTACAGAAAACAATGGGCGTAGTGCGTGTAGCTGGTCTCCTCCTCCTCTAGCGTTGGTAGAAGTTCTCTAAAAAATTGCATTCCATCTTGAAGCCTATCGAATGCCCGGTGGTCGCCGTGCCCGTCAGCGCATGATGCTGCCCGTGGGCATGGTGCCCGCCCACCATGTCATGCTTGATGGCCGAGGTCTTCAGCAGCCGCTTCAGCATGCTGCTGGAGCCGCGATGCTGGAGGCTCTTGTGGGTGGTCAGCGAGTTCTTCGTGCGGTAGCGGCGGTGGCAGAACTCGCACACATACAAAGTGTCGGACTGCTCGTGCTTGTCCTGGAAGTGGCGCTTCAAGGAGTAATAGCAGGAGAAGGTGCGGCGGCAGTAGGGGCATTCCTGGGGTTCGTTGATGCCGCCGCTGGTGGGTGGGGGCATGCGGAGGGGCAGCTGGGGCGGCTGGTTGGCTGGGCCGGTGGTGAGCGGCAGGGCTGAGCCGCTGGGATTCGTTGATGTTTGGCTGGCGTCGACGGGGCTGAGGCCGCCGTTGTTGCTGGTGCCGGCATTGTTGCTGGTGTTGTTGCTGCTGGTGTTTGAGTTGTTGTTGGTGTTGGGGCCGCTGCTGCTGTTGCTGCTGCTGGTGCCGCCAGCGCTGCCCACGCTCCCTGGGCGGGGAGGCGAGGCGTGGAGGTTGTAGACGGCGGCAGCCAAAGTTCCGTTGAGGACGGAGCTGCTGGGCGGCGAGGGCGGCGATGAGGTAGAACTGGTTGGCGAGGTAGCTGCGGAACGTATGAGGCTGTGCGGTCCTGCGGTCCAAGGATATACAAAGAGGAGACGTTTTAGTTTTGCTTACTTTGGTTTTGTTTGTTTTTCTAATTTAAGGTTATTTCTAATTAAAAAGATAGTTCGAGAGAGAGAGACAGAGAGAGCGAGGCGAGAGAGGAGCGAGAGATTTGTGGTTGTGGTTGGGAAACTAAAAGTGCAAAGATTAACTGTGTGTGTGTGTGTGTGTGTGTGTGTGAGAGAGAGAGAGAAGGAGATAGGCAGCTTCTTGGCCGGCAAATTCAAAATTTCAATTCGAGTTCGAAATTCATTCAAATTTTGGTTGTTTCGATTTGCTGGCTGGTTAGGAAATTAAAGTTTTAAGCATTTTACAGTCTCTATTATAAAAAGTGTATATATATATATTCATATATGGTTGATAGATAGATAAATGTATATATAAAATATATTTGAGATATTTGAGTTTATTTTTGGTTTTTGGTTTTATTTTGCTAATTTGAGAATAGTTTTTTTGGTTTGCTCGCGTACAAAAATTCTAAACAAAACAGTTGAACAAAATGAAGAGGCAAGAGGAATTTGGATTTCTTTTGTTTTTCGTTTACTAAATTTTGGTTGTTGTTGAAGATTTTTAAGCATAGCTGTTCGATTCGATTTGATTCGATTTGTAATGATATTTATATGCATGAAGTAATGTGTGGGAGGTAAAAAAGAGTCTACGGAAACTAGATTTTGATTTCTTTTCGCAGTTTCAATTTCATTTCGCTTTCGGCCAGCGCCTGGCGCCTCGGCGTCCCCGACAAACTGCCCGCGGGCTGGGGGAGAGGGCAGGGCATGCAAACAGCGAGCAGTTGGCTTCTTGGGGGCGCCTCGGCGACTGGCGGCTTCGATTTAAAATATATATTTTCCACTAATTTACACTGTACAAACAGAGAGAATTAGAGACAGATTTGAAGACAGGCAGAGAGAGAGAGATTTGTAGTTTCTAAAGGAGAGCGAGATTTTCGGTGGGTACATACATATTTACAAAATACTCTACAAACACTCTCAAAAAAATATATATTCAAAACAAATTAAATAGACTTAAATTATATAATAAAAAAACTAAATATTCACAACAAATCAAAAGCATGCGGTGGCGGTTTTTACAAAGCGCTTAAAAGTAGGCAACGATTTTTAGGCAAGCGGCAACGCATGCGCAGGCAAAAGCACATAAATTAAATTAAATGGATTTTGTTTTTTTATTTACAAACTGAAAATCTTTGAAACGCTTTATGTGTCGCTGAGGAGAATTACAAAAAATAATAAAAAACAAATTAATTAATTAAGAAAAAGGTTAAAAATGAAAAGTCCAAATGAAAAGACGCGTGTGGCATGAACGGCTTCTATGGGTGGTGGTTGGTGGGGGTTGGCTGCTTCGCTGGGGCTCCTGGTGTCCTTTGTTGGCGAGCCCGACTTACCAAAATCAAATGAAAAATACATAATAATTACGCGAGCCCCGCGAAAGAGCGAGAGAGAGACAGCGAGAGAAGAAGAGAGCGAGAGGGAAAGAGAAAGCGATGTTAGCAGGCGAAGACAACGCGAAAATCCAGAGCAACAGACTGAGAATTCATAACGACGACGCCGCCAGATCTCGGGCAGAGCAGAAAGGAAATAACAGGAAGCTAAAAAGAAAGAGAGAGAGACGGGGACCGCAGCAGAAATCGGCAACCCGATGTATCTACGATGTTTTGAGTCGACTGTACAGCGTGTTCATGAGAGAGAGAGCGAGAGCGAGAGAGAGTGTGTGTGTGTGCTTTGTACACATGTCAGTGAGCGAAAGAGCGACAGACAGGCCGAGAGTCGGGGCCGTGTTAGTGTGACCAAAAGACGCTCTCTAACAGAGCCACTACTTCCTTTATAGAATAGAGAGTTTGGTGGAGTTAACGGTGGTGGAGTGAGCGATAGTGTGTGGCTTAGGATAGACTCGGTTAAAGGGGGCGGTCGACCTCAAACAGCCGAGGACGAACCAACAAGTGAACTGCAACTCCTTTTCAACTCGTTAAGTCAAACTTTAAATACCAGTGGTTAGATTATTGGTTATTCTATAGCATATATGTATTATTATAAGATCTATAGTAGCAGCAGTATTAGATTAGAGCGCAAGACTAATTACAAGAGCGTGAGATGGCAACAGATCGATAGAAATAGAAAGAAAGACAGTGAAAGAGAGAGAGGAACGCGCTCGGGTCAAGCGAGTGAATTGTGAGCGGAAGGTTTCTTTTTACAGTGCCAGCGGTATAACTACACAGACTTCCTTCCGTAGATTAGCAGTTGGTTAGAATTAGCGAACAGAGTACAGGACAGACGTACGGGTGGTACAGGAAGTAGAGGAGGATCGTACAGCGGCCAATTTGCCTGATGGATGGATCGATGGATACTTACAGATCGCAGATGCAAGCGAGAGAACTCTATGGTCATCGCAGCGCATGATCAAAGAATACAATACAGCACAGATTTATATATATATCTATATATATTTGTTGTCAAAGAGAGAGAGAGAGAGAAGAGAGAGCGTGAGAATGGAAGAATGCCAATAAGCTGCATTTACATTTGGACAGATGATGAGAACTTTATCCAGAGAAAGAGAGAAAGAGAAAGTAAGACACCAAAGGCAGTTAGCTAACCGACTAAGGAAGCCAGAAAGAGAGAGGAAAGTTTAAGAGAGAGAAGAGAAATAGCGAGAGGGCTCATGAGAGTTTACAGTTATGTGGTTTATTTTTGAATGTTCTAACTACGAGTTGGCCTCTTTTAGTTGAAAGATTTTTGGTAGAAAGTTTATATAAATACAGAGATTTGGTTTGGTTGTTCTAGCAATGAAGTTTTGGAAGGTTGAATTGGTTGTTGTGCTAACCTTTAGCAAGCGTGTGAACTTGTGCTTTTCTGACTGACTAACGAGTAGCTGGGGATGCGCGGGTAGCGAGTAGCAGGTACCGTTACCGTGTACCAAGTAGCAGCGAGTTGTGGATCAGCTCTGGGCGCGCGTGGATGGGTTGGCTTGAAGTTATCAAAGAACAGAACTCAGCTCACATCTCTCCGAAGTATTCTTATCTTCTTCTTATACACACACACATACACACGCTATGTGTGTGTGTGTATGTTTTGTTCATGGGGCCTTAAATTCTTTTCTTTAAAGGTTTCTTTTGTTTTGCTTCTCTAGCTCCTCCACTCAATGAATTCAGTGTGTGTGTCAATTTCAAAACGTTGTTCGTTGTCGTTGTTGTGGTTGTGGTTGTGGTTGCGGTTGTTGCGGTGGTTGTTGTTCTTCTTGGCACACACTCGAAACACAAGCCGACCGGCAAAATGGGCATAAGATCCTTTTAATTACTTAATTTATTTGTATTTTATAACTACGATTATTATTTTGTATCGTTATTTATAAGTAGGCTCGTTTATAGACGCTGGAAGAAAGCACGTTCGTATGGTCGTAAAAGGTCAGCAGTTGAAAGGAAAATACCTTAATTCTTTTTTGGAGTTCTCAATATCTTCGTTTTTTGGAAAAAGGCAACTTGTGTGTGTCGTGTGGTAGCGAGAAAATTCAACGAAAACGAATAAGCTATAAATGTAAATTGACTACAAGTACGTTGTATGAGGTATAAAGAAGGCCACAGAGTCTAAAACAGTTTGCTTATACGTCTATCTATATAGTTAGATCTTTAGCAGTACAAGTGTAAATATGTATATATGGTAATGGTCCAATAGGCTTATGAGTTGTGAAAAAGTCAGCAAGTCGTTTTCATCCGTACCCACAAATAAAAAAAAAAAATAGTTTAGTTTTTAGTCACTAAGCAAAAGCCTAAACCTACAAATCTAAGAATGTCCTTCCATTAAATCCTACGTACGTGGGTAATATCGTTCGTTATATAGAGCGTAGTATATATAGCATATAAGGTGTATAAAGGTATCACTACAATATGGCATTGCTTTAAGTTCGAAACTAAAATCTAATTGCTGGTGGTTGTTATAGTCGAAGTCGAATTCGTCATAGGATTGCTACTATTACTGTTACTGTTACGTTGATAAAGATAGTAATCGTATAGAGTCATTATTTGTCTTTGCTGTATAAGTTGCTGATACTGTTCATTCATCAAAATCGTCGGGGTGACCGGCCGCTTTTGATACGGCAACGAGCTCAGATCTGCCACACAGCCAGCCACGCCGTTCATATTTGGATTCTGATTGGGATTGTCGGTTGGTTTGTAGTGGCTAAGGTGGTTGGCTGGTGGCAGGGCCTTGATCGTGTTTGCTGTTGTTGTCATGGCTTTCTTGGTGGTTTGTACATTCGCTATCGACCCGGTCGATGTTTGTAAGTCTCAGATCGACGAATTGAACTGATTGTAGAGCTTAATGTCTTTCATTTCCATTTCGCCGGGCCGGGACTTGTGGTAAGTGTATATGTGCGTCATTAGCGAATTGCGCGAACAATAAACCCGCTCGCAGATGGCACAACGGTATTCCTCTTGGCGTACGGCATGTTTGTCGGCAATGTGACGCTTGAGCGAGGCTTTCGAGCAGAGAAGCTTACCGCAAAGTTGGCATGAGAACAGTTTCTTGGGTGAATTTCCTGCAAATTGGTTGTGGGATTCATTTGTCATTCAATTCGTTTGTTTGTTTTTTTTTTTTTGCTATTTTTGTTTCAATTTCAATTTTAAATTTCATATTCACTCTTCTTAATACGCTACTCTTTTAATGTTATTAAATAAATAAAATGTATAAAAAAAATTGAACAAAAAATCAGGTTAAGTTTGGTGGTTCGCTGTGGGGTGAGAAATGCAAGGGCGTTTGGCGTTGGCTTGTTAGGTGGTTGGGGGCGGGGGAAGGGGCTTAAATATGTATATATTGTAATATTGGTAATATACTCGGTAGTTGGCATTTCATTAGACATACATACACACCCATACCACGCTGTATTTATGGGCTATTTAGGCGTATAAGAATCTCGATTAATAAATTAATTAATATATATAAATAAATAGATATATATGTTTTGGGTATATAAGGAAAACAAAATTAACACTAAACATAAAGAAACAAGATTATAAACTAGTTTTCGTTGCCCCGGTTGATGGTACAGTTGACTCCGCATTTCAAAAGGGGCAGCTGGTGAGAGCGACGGCAGCGAGCGAGCAAGACAGAAAATAGAGACAGCGTAGGAAAGAGAGTGAGAGCGAGCGAGAGAGAGAGAGAGCGAGAGCGACAGGTGGGTGTGCGTGTGTGCCGGCTTTGTGTGTGCAACACTGTGATGTAAGGGTCCCGTTAACCGTACTTACAAAACATACACAAAATGGCGGCTGCAGGGATCACAGAAGACATGAAACTCAGATGATAACAGCGACCACATTGAGACGACAGACCAGAAACAGAGCCAGAGCGAGAGCGAGAGAGAGAGAGAGAGAGAGAGACAGAGAGAGGCAACAAACACACTCAAGGGTCCAACACAAGGAGAGTGGGTGGGGTTGTCTGATCAAAGGGTACGCAGGATTCAGGGCCAAAGCAACGCGACAACTGAGACACCAAGAGAGAGAGAGAAAGAGAGACAGAGAGGGCGGCCAGACGGGTGGGGTGGGGGCGGGGGTGGGGTTACGCCCACTTACAGCCAAGCAGAGACAGACGATTGCATTCATTTTGTTCGTTCATTATTCGTTTGGATGTAAATAATAACACAATTATTTTTGTTTTTTATTTATGAAAATATTTCATTTTCCTTTTGCATGTTTAGTACGATTGTTGTGTGTGTGTGTGTGTGGGTGTGTTGGTGTGTGTGTGTAAACTTTTCCTGACTTGCGAAATAAAATTGATTTGTGTCGCCCAAGTGGCGATTTTACAAGGACTCAAATTAACATTTATATTTTTGTTGTTTTGTTTGTTTAAAAATTTTTATTTCTCCTTATTATGTTCCTTAAATACTTTATGACTGCTTAGAGTTTTTTTTTATATTTTCTTTCGTATATACATTTAAAAAAAAAAGAGTTTGCCTTACGCTTTCGGTTGCTTAAACTAGAAGAGGAGAAAACTTAATAGATTTTTTAGTTGTTGTTATACAATAGTTGTTGTTGTTGTAGGAAACAATTGTGTAAAAATCATTCAACAAATACAAATTACAAATCACCAGTTGTGTCTATGAAGTGCGTGTGTTTGTGTGTAACAAAATTACATTAAGAAAAAACAAAAAAAAAAAAAACTAAATGCACACAAAGAAATTATAATAATTCAGTTTCTATTCTGCATTAATTATTTTATATTCATTTGCTGTTGCTGTTGTTGTTGTTGTGTTTACATTGATATATTGAGAACTTGAATTGTTGTTTGGTTTTTTTTTTTGTTTTGCTATTTTTTTATGGGTATTTTATAAATTGAAATATTGTAGCAATGGATTTTTTATTCGTTTTTTTTGGGGGGGGTTTTTGGTTTTTGACTTTTGAGCAAGCGAGTTGGGTTTTTTGTTTATTTAGTTGTTTATATTTTATTCGACTTGTGTTTATTGTATGCATTTGGATATAATAATTATAATTTGAGCTATTTGCAGTATTTTTTTTATTATTTTATGTTTTTTTTTTCGGTACGACCTGCGAATTCCTCGAAATCCTCAACGGAACTCACATTCCTTCGTCCGGTTGTTTTATTATTTTTTTCTGGTTCTTTCGGGGTGGGGGGATGTTAAATGTGGGGAGGATAGGCCGGTAAAAAGTTCAGTTAGTTTTTGGTTTGTGGGAGTCCTCGGGGTCGCCCCGAAAGGACTGCGGCTATTTCTGCTATCTGCTGGGTGGGGGAACCTGCGGCTTCCTGTTCTATTTCCTATAGAGTCGGACGTAATCCTCCAACTCCTCTGTAAGTTGTAGTTTTTTTTTCTATTTTTTTTTGTTTTCTTCACTGTTATTGTATTTTGTAGACTATGTAATTGTAATTGTAGTTGTAATTGTAATCGTAATTGCAATAGTATGCGTAATAAGTATGCGGTAAATTGTGAAGAGCTTGGAGCTAAAAATATTTTAATATCTCTCAGTTTGACTTGGCAAAAAAAGAATTGAAACTCGAAAAAAACAGACCCATTCAGCGAGGGTTACCGGGGGCTGAGGTCCCAACAAAAGAAGGTATATTCCATATATGTAATTCTATGTGCGTTATGTATTTGAAGTTCCTTCATAAAAAACATCAATTAAAAATGCTATTTGACTATTTCGGCTGCTGGGGGGAGTTTGGGGACCTTCGCTATACAAATACGCTAAGTTGACCAAGCCAAAGGGGTCCTGACGGAGGGGAGTCGAGTGCTTGATATGAGGGGGGATTTGTGAGGGGTGGGGCAGGGTTTGTTTTTTTTTGTTTTTGATTTTGGTATCTCGTTTCATTCGTCTTATATCTCAAACAACATTTAAAAGTGAGAAAACAAACATATATAGATTCAAGTTTATATTTATATATTCAATTGCTGCGTTGAATATTTTCGACTTTAACTTGCTTTATTTACAGTTCGTTCTTTAGTGTTCCTGTGTTCGTGTGTGTGTGTGTGTGTGTGTGAGTGAGGCAAAATGTCCTTAGAAACTTAATAGTTAAATTGTAGGTAATATGGTTTTTATGGCATTTGCTTGAATGCTTAAAAAAAATCCTGCAGTGATTGCTTAGTCAAAAAAAAAACTTTAACTATTTAGTTAAAAAAAAAACGCTTCACTTCTGCGCATCTCTAAGTGTTCAGGAATATATATGCATGTGTATATAGGGTGCTTGTGTATATAAAAATTAAAGACTAAAACTAAAAACACGCGCTGCTTGTAAATCGCTTAAATTTGGTATCAAAAATGCATAAAAATAATCGCCCAGTGGGTCGGATGTATACAAAAAAATATAAGATTATATATAAAAAAATATACATACATAGGTTACATTTATGTACATACATATGCATGTGTGTTAAATAAGTGTGTGTGCGTGTGTGTGTGTGTGTGTTTCTCAGACTTTTCGTTTGTTGCCAAAACAAGAAATTTCGCTTGATCGATTTCCATCGTAACATTCGTATAAAAAAAAAACCTCCGGATATTCCTTAAGTTTCTAGAAAGCGGCAAAAAATACATTAAATTCTAAAAACAAAGTCGGGAAATCGAATTGCACGCTCGATTTGAATTGCTTTGATTTCCATTTTTTTAACTTTAGCAGTTTCGATTTAATTTTAGTTTTACTTTTTTAAAGTTCAGTCTTCACAAATCAATTGAATGCCAATTAGAAAAAAATTTAATTGCCGTCTTTCAGTTTTGAAAAATTTTGATTACAAATTTTACACCCCCAAAATTTTCTAATACTTTTCCGTTGCAGTTTCAAAATCTGTTCTTCTCTTCTTTTCCAGTTCCAAAAATTAAATTAAGATAACCAGGCGTGTGTGTGTGTGTGTGGGCGTGTGTGTGACGCTATGAGGCCTAAAAACTATCAGTCCAATGTCCCAGTTCTCCGAACAAGAAAATCCCATCAAATGCAGGCGCACCCTGTATTGGGCTTTGACGATACTGCATCACCCTATCAGCTGTGATATCCCGTGATTTTCTTGTGCTTTCTAATTTCGATTTGAATGAAAAATTTCTCGCGAACCAAATACGTTTAAATTTTTTATGGCGGCGTGTTGTGTGTGTGTGTGTGTGTGTGTATACACTTAAAGTTATATACAGTTCTGTGTGCGTGTGTGTGTGGTGTGTGCTTTCCTTCTCTGGTAATTCGTTTAAAATTCATTTATGCAACTTACACATGTACACTTTGAGACTTATCGAGAGATATACACATATATATCTTTATATACCGATCTATGTGCTATATACCTATATATTTTGAGGAAAAAAAAACATATCTTCTGGCTGCTGACTGCTACTCGTTAGTTGAATGCTTACCACACGAATTTAGAGAGTTTTACAACTAGTTTTTTATTTCTTTAATCTGTTTATCGATTTGTTTGCTTTCTAGAAAAAAATGCTCTTTAGTTGGCATGAGAAAGAGTCGCTATGTTAGTAGTCGTATGCATTGTGCATCTGCGTGTGTGTGTGTGTGTGTGTATTGTCAAACAGAAAGTGAGTGAAAGAGAGAGAGAGAGAGACGGGTAAGTTTTGGGGTCGGTTAGTCGTTCCCTTCGCTCCTCATTTGACTCGTTTATAGTTTAAGTTCTTTTTAAATTTATAATTAATATTTTTGTTTTTTTTTTTTGTTAGATTTATATTGATGTATATGTTATGTAGGCATATACATTCCGATGTATACGGCCAATTGCACATTTAAATATCCTTCGTCTTCTTCGGGTTGATCATTTTCAGTTTCGCGGTTTCGATGAGAGGATTTTTTTGGGTAATACTCAAAGGGTAAATGTTTGTGTGTGTGTGGGTGTGGGAGGGGGAGGGGGAGGGGGTGGGGTAGTGTGTGTGCGTGTAACCTTAACAGTCTTCAATGCTTTGCTGATTTCGCTTTGCTCGTTTGGGACGTCTACGCGCTAAAAATCTCCAGTCGCTTTGAGCTCACAAAAAAAAAAAAAAAAAAAATTATCATCCTCCGTTGTCCTGCGCTCCTTGTCGCTTGGTATAAAGTATTTTAGTTTTTAGTTGTTATCGTAAAAGTTGGTTAATTTTTTTTCTCCCTTTTCGTGGTTTTTTTTTTGAGTTTTTTTATATGTTTTTGTTTTTCTTGTAAAAAATCACAGTTTTTTCATTTGCCTAAAAATGTTGCCTTAAATTTGCGTTGCCGGTTTTTCCGCTTTCGTTTTTCGTTTCCATAAAAATTTTCTCTTTTGAATTTCTCCGCTTGTCTTGAGATCCAAAATACATCGCATTATACATTTTACATCGTTTCATTCTCCTCCGATCGGTCGCTCCTAATTTCCTCTTTCAACTTCTACGCGTGTGTGAAAGTGTCCGTGTGTCTGTGTGTGTGTCTGTGGCTGGCTCCAGGGGCAGGGCGTCCTCCGCCTTCGTCCTTATTGGTCTAGTAAATTCATACGTTCATAGGGATTGTGGTGATGATGATGATGATGATGCGGCGGCGGCCCCGCCGCCCCCGGCGGATGCTGCAGCGGATGCCCCGGCAGGTGCCCCAAGTGATGCCCGTGCTGCTGTTGTTGTTGCTGCTGCTGCTGGTGCAGCCGCAGGCTGCGCAGGTCGCTCTCAGCTGTGGCATAGCCACGCGCACCTGCCGCGCTGCCACCACCGCCCACCTCCATTTGCGTGAGATCAACAATGGCCGGCCCGCCTATGGGCGGCGACCCACTGCCCCCCACGCCCGGGCCGCCGCCCACCGCCGCCGCCGCCGCTGCTGCAGCCGCCGAGTTGTTCAATGCCACGTGGAACAGCTGCTGCAAGAGTTGATGCTGATCTTATAAGAAGTCTATGCACGGCTTGACGATGTTCGGCGAGGACTGCTGCTGCTGCTGGTGGGCGGCCGCCAGCTGGAGGGTGGAGCTGGCGGTGCCGCCGGCCACGGCCGCGGCGCCCACGATGGGCGAGAGCAGGAGCTCGGCGGCCGCGGCGGCAGCGGCTGCGGCGGCAGCCACGGCATTGCCACCGGCCCCGCCGGCTGCCACGCTGTTGTTGGCCGCGGCGGCTGCGCTCAGCGAGCTGAGCGACTGATGCAGGCGGCTGCCTGGGCTGCCGGCCTGGCCCACGCCGGCGCCATGGTGGAAATACGAGTGGTGGTTCTTCTGGCGCCTGTGGTAGATGCTCTTGTGGTTGTTCAGCGAGTTGAGGGTGCGAAAGACCTTGTGGCAGAGGTTGCAGACAGCATTGTTGAGCGGCTGCAAGTGCTGCTGCTCCTTGTGGCGCTTCAGGGTGAGCTTGGTGCTCAGCAGTTTGCCGCACACATCGCAGCGATGGCAGGCGTTCAGGGGCAGCGGCAGCAGCAGGCGGTTGGCCTGGGCGGCCACATCCCCCGCCCGGGCGGAGGACAGCAGGTTGGCTGCATTGCCGGCGGCAGCAGAGCCGCGGCCGCCGCCGCTGCTGCCCGAGGGCGACAGCGAGGCGCGGCGGTGGTGCAGCAAGTGGTGGTGGTCCAGCGGGGAGGCCGCCCGCACCAAGGCCTGGGCATGGGCATGATGGGCGGCCGCGGCGGCATGGGCTGCGGCCCCCGGCGAGAGGTCGTGGTGGGCATGGAGCTGGTGGTGGCCTGGGAGCAGGGCCAGGGGATGCTGGCCGAAGTGGGGCGGCGGCGGGCCATGGCCCAAATGTCCGGGCGGTGGTGGCGGCGGTGAAGTGCCGCTGAGGGACTGGGGCGGCTCCAGGTCGCGGTCGCGGTCACGCTTGTGGTAGTGGGCGGTGGGTGAGGGCGTGGCGCTGGCACTGCCGCTGTGCAGGCCAAGGGAATCGGTGGCTGGGCCTGTGCCGCACTGCGATGAACGGGAGAGGCTGCGCTCGCTGTGGTGCTGGAGTTCATTGGATTTGGGGCCGGTGGTGGGGCCGGTGGTGCTGGCGGTGGCGATGGAGCCGCTGTTGGGGGCATTGTGCGCTGAGTGGGCGCTGCTGCTGCGTTCGTGGGGCGCTTGTTGTTGGGTCGGGTGGTTGTGTGTGGAATGATGTGCTTGTTGTTGTTGTAGGTGGTGTTGTGATGTTGGTTGTTGATCAACTTGTTGTTGTTGTTGGTTGTTGTTGCTACTACTATTACTAGGATTGCCACTACCACCGGGCACAATGACGCCGCCGAGTAGGCTGGTGCCGCCACCTATACGTCATTTGGGAAGAGAAGAAAAAAAGAGACAATAGTGACTTTTCTGTATATTTGACTTTGTTTGTTGTTTGGTTGTTTGGTTGTTTGTTTCTTGTTCTTGTTTAGTTTGCTGTTGTTCTTGTGGTTGTTGTTTAGTATTTTCTTGATTTGATTGTTCTTGGTAGTTTCTCTCTGTTCTTCAGTGTTTTTCGTATGTTTGTTTTTGTGGTTGTCGTGTCGTTGTCGGTGTCAGTGTCTGTGTGGTTGTTGTGGTTTTATTACACTAACAAATCCAGGCTCAAAACAATTTTAAAATTTGCTGCATTTTCTTTTTTTTTGCTAAAAATTTTGCGGTTCTTTTTTTTTTGGTTTCTTTTCCTTGTGGTTGATCAAAAATAATTGAAAATAATTTGAAAAAACGCTGCGGTGTTCTCAGCTCGTCTGACGAATTGAAACTCTTCATTTTGGTTTTTAATTTCTTCATTTTTTTGTGGTTTGGGTTTTTTTTGGTTTTGGTTTTATTTTTGGTTTTCTTTTTCGTATATAAATATATATTTTTTTTTAATTTTTTGGTGTCTTGTATGGAAATAAAATATATAAATCGTTTATGTTTGGCTGTTGTGATTGTTGCTGTTTTTTTTTCCTTCTCTGCTTTTCGTCGGGGGAGGAAAAAAGAATTTTTGAAAATTCGAATTTTGTTTGATTTTTTTTTGTTGCTGTGGACTAGCAAATTTCGTCTTAGATTTTCGTATAAAAAAATTAATTATTGATTGACAATTTCAAGCTTTGATTGCAGTGCAAAGACGCCGAAAAGGCGACTACAAAATGCCAATGGAAAGAGCTGAACTTTCCGAAGAAACTGGCAGGGAAAAAAGTGCCCAAAAGAAATTTAAAATTTCTTTATGTTGGGCATTTACAAATTTTTTATTTGGGAAAAATGTTTTGTGGCTTTTGTGCCGAATTTTGGATGTACCAAAAGTTCTGGGATAATTCCCATAAATTTCAAAAGATTTTTAAAACCAATTCGTATTCTTCCGATTTTGTTCGGGATTCTTCATCGCTGTCGTTGCTTTTTTCGGGTTTGTTTTTATTTTCCTTATCGTTTTTTTGTTTTCTTTTTTTTTTTGTTTTTTTAGCAAAATTTTGAAATATGTTTGGCCTGATTGATTTGTAGCATAAAATTTTGTTCGCTTTCAGTTTATTTAGATTTAGTATTTTTTTTGGTATTTTTTTCTTGCAACTTGTGTCGCAGACTCTATATGGATATATCTTTTTTACTGTTATTGTCACTAGTGTCTCTTTTTTTCAATCTCAAACGCAGCACCGTCGGCTGGCGGACGCGGTTTGGATTTGGTTGATTAGAAAATTAAAACCAAATGTGCCATTTTGAAACGTGCCTTGAAAGGGGTTGGGGTTTCTGGTGGGAAAAGGTTGGGGAATTGTTGGTTGGATTAAACACACAAAATATATAAACAAATTTTTCTGTACAAATTTTGACAAATGCAAATGGAGAGGGGGAAAAAGGTTCGGGGTGGGGGTGGTTGGGGGTTAATAAAAAATTCATCCGATTTATGGAATTAAAATTTTCAATTTTCGATACTTAACCGTTTCATTTTGGAGGGCGGGTGCGGGTGGTGGTAGTGGTGGGCGGGGCTGGGAAGGGTTGTCGTTGTTGTCTTTTTTCTGGGGGTTGGGGTGGGGGGAATCGAGGTTATAGGATTGTTTTTTGGGCTTAGTATTATTAGTAGTAGTTTTTGTTTTTTGCATATTTCTGTTGTAGGGGCGAGGGGTAAACTTATTTTTATAGAAATAATTTGTATGCGCATGTTGGTTGTTGGCTGTTGATTTGGTTCTTGAAATTCTTATAGACTCGCAATCATTATTTTTACTTTCTCGATACAAAACAAAAAGAAAACCAAAATGAAAGTTACAAAAATTACAAATATAACGAAAAACATATTTGCGTTAAATGCAAATTAATGTGGGTCAAACTTTGTAGGCTGTGTGAGGTTGGTTGGTTGGTTCGTGAGGGGCGAGCGAGCGAGCGAGAGAGAGAGAGAGCGAGAGGGCGATGATGACAAATGCTGGATGATATGGCAACGGGGAGAGCAACAAAGAGAAAGAGCGAAAGAGACAGACAGAGAGCGGTGGAGTGGGTGAGTTGGGGGGTCAGCTGGGTTGTCCTTGTCGCACGCATGCATTTCATACATTTCGATAGGACAGTATAACAATATAACAGTTTTGAAAACAGATATTCGATTCTTATTGGAATATATCTGCTTGGGATTGTTTTTTGTATATGATTTTTATTATAAGAATTCTTTGCTCAACTTCTTGCTTCAGAATCAGAATCTTGGCGAAATTCGCTTGCATTACACACAAAATTAAGATCATATTTATATAGGTATATTAATGTATTGTATGTACTTGTATGTATATATAGATAGGTGTTTCTTTATATTCCAAGGGGCATAATATCCTCCTTCTAATATGTTTGTTTGTATGTATGTATGTAATTTGCTTTTAGGCTCTGCTCTTTTCTTACATAACTCGTGGTCTACAAATTAACGAACACAGGTGCAATCATAAAGTATCCGGTAAACATTATCATACATGATTATATCCTAACTATATATATTTATATATAACTCTAGTTAGTTCTATAAAAAAAAAAATACATTTGCTTAAGGACTAAAAATAAAAAAAATTTAATTCAAAATTCTTAAGCCTACGAATCTAAAAAAAAACTCTTTATGTATATAGAAAACTTCTCTGATTGGTCGGTCGTTCGGTCGGTCGCTCTAAGTCGATATCATCCTCCAAGTTATAAAAAGAAACAAAAACAAACTTCTCTTGTCCTTCTTGCTCCTTGGCGTGTGTAAAGTTAAAGGCTACTTGATTTTGCTTAAGAAGAATCTTCTAATATCCTATATCTTTATATATATATATATATATGCATACAAATGTATATTGTTTATAGGCATTCGTTTATCTTTAAAATGTGTGTTGGTTTTTGTTGTGATTTAAATTTTATTAAAGCCATTCGAAGAATTCACTACCGGCACCTTTTTTTCTGCATTTCCCAAATCGATTTAAAATGTTCTTTGAGATTTCTCTATGCAAAGTCCTACTTTACATCCTTATATATATTGCTTTGTATTTGTGTAAAAAAAAGTGCTTCAACAAACAAAAAAAAAAGACTTTAAGACACAAAGTGAACAAATTGTATGCATATTCGGGGGTAGGGGGAGTTTCTGTTCCGATATTTCTGATCGATAAAACTACACAACACTGAAGCACGCACACACCCAGAAGTGTAAGGATTCTATAATAAAACAGGTCTCCCGTATGTCCTCAAGGAGCGTGTGGAGGGCGTGAAAGTGAATGTGTGTGCGGGTGTGTATTGTGTGTGTGTGTGAGTGTGTTAGTTGCGTGCGTGCTACAAACTAAAAACTCCTAATAAATCCTAATAAAAAAAAAAAATACAAATAAAAATATTACAAAATGTTTATAACTCTGCTGGGAAAAGGTCGGGAGGGGGAGCGCGAAAGGGAAGTCCTGGCTTTAAAGTATAAACTCTGTATCCTTTTTTGTTACTGATTCGGTTTTGCTTCGCTTAAGTCTACGAAAAAGGCAACTCTAAACTTTCTAATCACTAAAATGCTAATTGCAATTCGCTCGGTTGCTCTCTCTATATATAAATCCCGTTATAGATCTCATATATCTCATATATGTATATATCTTTCTTTATGTGTGTGTATACAGAAGCACCGTATTTTCTTGTCGCTCTTGTGTCCTGTGTGTGTTCCCCCGTCGGTTCGCAAACTTAACAACAAAATCAAAAAAATATGTATATATGTATATAGACGTATGCATTTTATAACTACGGCGAAAAGGAAGAATAAGAAGAAGAAGAAGATTAAGCAGTATATAAATATCTAAACGTCGCCTGGGGGACTCTAATTTCATCTCGTGAAATTCACATTCGCCAGCTGATAGTCAAAGTACATGAAGCCCTATGAGCTCGAGTGATGGTTCAGCTGCTGATGGTAGTAGGCATTGCTGGCGGCCTGGGGCGTGCTCGGCTCCTGCTTGGGCTGCTTGAGGTTCCTGTGGTAGATGCTCTTGTGGTTGCGCAGGCTGTTCAGCGAACTGTAGACGCGCTTGCAGATGTTGCACACCGGCTCCTTGGTGGGTCGCATGTGCACGTTTTGGATGTGCCGCTTGAGGCGGGTGAGCGAGCTGAGGTTCTTGTTGCAGGGATTGCAGCGGAAATCGTCGCCGCCGCTGGAGGCGTTCAAACTGCCGCCGGAGGTGTTCAGGCCCGAGCTGTTCAGGGAGTTGTTGCCAGGGGTGCCGGGGCCGCCGGCCCCACCGCCGCTGGTCGAGGCCGAGGCGGCCATGTTGGCCATGACGGCCGCGAACATTTGCTGCTGGGCGGTTGTGGGGGTGTTGGGGGCTGTGGTGGAGGAGCAGGCCAGGATGCCGTTGGGTGTTTGATTGCCGGTGTTCGAGAGTTGCTGGTGTTGTTGCTGCTGCTGCTGCTGTTGTTGCTGGTGCTGCTGTTGCTGTTGTTGCTGGGGCAAGACGCTGGCTGGGGTTAGGATGCCGTTGTTGCTGCCGGAGTTGCCATTGTTGTTGCAATTGGCGGCGGCTGCTGCTGCGAAGGTCGAGAGGTTAAGGCCACAGATGCCAGAGGCGTTTGTGATTGCTGTTGTTGGTGTCGTTGTTGAAATGGGGAAGTTGTTGTTGTTGGTGGTGGAGGTGGAGGTTGTGTTGTTGTTGGTGTTTTTGTAGTTTGTTTGGAGTTGTTGTAGGGAGTTTGCGAGATAAAAGTTGTTGTTGTTGTTGTTGGTAAACAAGTTGAATTTGTTGTTGTTGTTTGTAGTTGTTGTTGTAGTAGTAGAAGTTGTTGCATTTGTCGTCAGTTGACCTGACGACAAAGTGGGGAAGAAAGTCAGAAAACGACGCATTAGCCCAAGGACAACGAGTTTGGTTTCAATTTGTGTTGGTATTTTTCGGTATTTTTTTTGGCATTTTCTCATTATTATTACTTTTTTTTTTGGTGGTGGTGGTAGGAAATTTTAATATTATAAATTTTGTTAGCATTTTTTGCATCAAATAAAATTTTGGGGTATTTTTTCAAATCAATATCTTATTTTTTTGGTATTTTTTTTTTGGTAGCATAAACTTTTGCTTGGTGTTTTCGTTTGTATTTAACTTTGGATTTATTTAATTTTATTTCAATTTTCAACATTTCTCCTACAAGTATTTTTTGGTATTTGTTTTTAATACTAATTTTTTATATATTTTGAACGGGGGGAAAGTGCTTGGCAAAAGGTTAACATTTAGTTTTTTGCTCAGGTCAAAAGACAGTTAAGTTGAAAGAAGAAAAGAGAGTGTAGAAAGAGAGAGAGAGAGAGAGAGAAGGAGAAGTAGAGAGCAAGAAAGAGCGTGTGGGAGAAAATATAAAAGTTGGCGGTGTTCGTATCTTAAAAAAATTACAAAAAATTAATTTCTTCTTTGATTGTTCGTGCAATGCTTCGTCGAGGCTCCTGACCCTCAACGATTTCTGCTAGACAAACTGATACATATATAAGGATACATATCCTGGGGACTGGGGGCACCAATACTCAAGGAATTGGAATTTATATATTCGTTATTTTTTTGGGATAGGTCTTTTTGGTTGTGGTGGTGGTGGTGGTTGTTGTTGTTTCTTGTGGCTGTTGTTGTAGTTTCTATATAGCATAATATTTGTTGTTGTTGTTGCTGTTGTTGTACTTGTCACCGATATACAAAAATAATAGGAAAGGACTTTGAAGCTTGCGGAAAATAAAACAAAAATACCAAATTTGGCAGCTTCGGTGACAGAAAGAACGACAGAAAGAGAGAGAAAACTTTGTGTGTGAGCGAGAAAGGGAAACGGAAATCACAGAACTGTGATTGTGTGTGTGTCCAAAGTCCGTGTGTGTGTGTGTGTTGCCTTTAAGTGTATTTGTGTGCGTGTCTCAAAACACCATCACCGTAAATCTAGAAATCTTTGTGGTTATAAATTCATTGCATCTTTGTTGCCGGTTGTGTGTGTGTGTGTGTGGGTGTGGCACTTAGGAAATTATATATTTAAATAGGTATATAGCTAGATCTAAGGACCTCTGGCTTTCCTTCAAGTGTAAGCAGTTCTGGCAATTTCTTGTTATTTTTTCACATTCCTTAACATTTGTGCAGAATTCTTGTTGTTTGTTGTTTAATTTCTCGTGTTGGTGGTTTGGTATTTTTTTTTAAGATCTTCGGATTAAACGAAAAGTAATTTTGGTTTGCAAATGAATGTCGATCCAAAGTTGCTGATTGGGAAAATTATATTTAATTAACTAGATACAATTTGATGCGTTTTTTATGCTGGATAACTTAAATAATTTAATCACAGTATTTTTTTGGTATTTTTTCCAATTCTCCATTTAACTTAAGTTGTACAAATTCGGAAATTTTGTTGGTGAAATTTTGATGTTTAAAACTAATTTAACATTAATCAAGAATTTGGTAAAATTATAAATTACATTTATGCTTAAGTTGGACAGAGCGAGAGAGAGATAGCGAGAGAGGGAGAGCGAGTGAGTGTGAAAGAGAAAGAGCATTACTTTTAAGCATTTCGTGTGTGTGCGCGTGTGGCTGGTGGTGTGCGTGGGGCGGAGGTGTGTGTGTTTCTCTGTGTGTGTGTGTTTGGCAACAATTTAAACTTAAACATCCAATTACAGATTCTATATATTTTTGTGTGTGTTTATATCTCTGATAATCTGATCTGGGAAGCATGTTGTTTGGTTGTTGTTGTCTTAGATTCGAAGTTGTTGTGGTTGTTCATTGTTGTTTGTTGTGGTTGTTGTTTTAGTAAGCAAATAATTAGCCTTAAAATTACTCTGATTCAATTCGATTATAAATAATTTGTTTCTGTTGTATTTTTGGTTGTTGTTTCATAAATTAAATGAAAGTTTTGTGGTCCCTCTGCTGGGGGTTCGGGTGTTTTGGGTATTTGGGTTTTCGGGCGGGTGGGGGTAAGGATTTTCGTAAATTTCTCAAATCGTTGGTTAGTACAAAAAAATTGGAAATACAAAAGTAGCATTAGTGGCACGGCCAGGGGTGTGTGTGTTAGTGTGAGTGAGTGAGTGAGCGAGTGTGTGTGGTGTGCGAGTGTGAGTGTGCGAGTGGGCGGGCTGGTGTGGTGAATGGTTAGTGAATGTGCAGCGCTTTTCGATTCGCAGGTAAAAAAGAGTTTTCTCTTTTTCATTTTTCGTGTTGTTTTTTGGTTTAATTTTGATTTTGGTTTTTGATTCTTTTGGTTTTGTTTTTTGGTTCTGTTGACTACAAATTATTTGGTATATTTTTGGTATTTATTTGGTATTTTTTTTTTTGGGCTAAGTTGTGTGATTTGTTCTGTCCTCTCAACCGTGTAAGTGTGCGTGGGTAGGCAGCAGAAAAAGGCATAGGGCTGGGGTTGGGGGTTGGGGGGCGGGCTGGCCTGGAGTGTCGAAAGGGCGTGGCGGGCCAAGACCATCGTGTCGTGTGTTGTTTGCGTGTAGGAGACGCTTGGATTTCTCGACTTAACAGCTTAAAATCTTCGTGTGTGTGTGTGCATTCCCGTGTTCGTGTGTGTATTTGTGTGTGTGTGTGATTTTCGCGAGTTCTCTTATCGATTTCGAGGGCTTCAAGTGGAACGAGGGGACCATCAATTCAATTTACACTTCGTAGGCTTAATGTTTCTGGGGGTTTGGGGGGGTAGACGAGTCCTGGAAGGGTATAGGGGTGGGGGGGGGGGGGGGGTTGTTTCCTGTCTCTTCTACCCCTCTCCGAGCCCAAGAGACTCTAGGCGCGATTTGGG
>JBAMCP010000552.1:0-15177 GCA_037075105.1 Lissocephala sabroskyi | reverse complement strand
CCCCCCCCCCCCCCCCCCCCCCCCCCCCCCCCCCCCCCTCTTACTTCTCAGCCAATCGGTGTTGGGAATACGACGAATTCAGCTCTAATCGAAGTGCGCGTTCTTCTGTATTCGTAAACAAATTCAAAATTTCGTTGCATACTCTGGGGCACCGATGCAAAATGGGCAACTTGGTTGTGTTTGTGTGGGTGAGCGAACCAATCGGAGTATGGAAAATGCAATTGCTGTGGGCGGTGGGTGGGGGAAAGGCAACCTCAATTTTGGACATATATAGAATTTTGTCGAAAGCCAAAATTTAGCTGCGGTGGGGGAAGTTGTTCTCTGTTTTCGAATTAATTTTGTTTTGAGTTTTCATTTTTTTTTCTTTTAAATAAAAAATATACGTATATATAAATGTGTAAATGTTCATATATATATATATATAAATTGTTTACATTGAAAATGAAGAATTTAAATTTCGATCGATTGAATGCAACAATTTTTAAAATGCATACAAATTTATTACGCTGGGGAATTTATTTTTTATAGAATATTTATATTTTTTTGCAATTTGCGGTTTTTTTCATGGCGGGGAGGAAGTTAAAAAGGAGAATTTCTTTTGTTTTATATAAATTTTCCTCAGGGGTATTTTTATTTTTAGACACAAGCACGACGACGTACAAAAGAGGAAAATGAAAACATAAGGAAAACTCATAATGAAAGCAAAAAATAATTCAAATATCCAAGTTAATTAATTATATATAAGTATATATTTATGGTATATATATGGATATATATTCGATCTTATGATGCGTTGCTGCGTTTTACACGTAAAAAACAGAAAACAAAAACTTTCGACACCGAAAATAACGAAATTCAATTGGTATTTTTTTTTTGGGTTTCTTGCGGTTAATTCACAGTTACAAACAAGAAATTAAACTGATTACCAAAATAAAACAGTTAACGAAAAATTCAGGACGAGGCAGAGGAAAAGAAATCAAAATTACAACACAAATCTCTAAACAAAGCCGATGGGAAAAAGGAGATCTTAAAAATCCTCAAGTTGCTTCAGTTGTCGGTTAGAAAAGTAAAATCTAAAGCCTGAAATTTCAAGTCCTTTTAAACTCAGATTAAGTCCTTAATATGCTTTCATATTCTCTAAAATGTTCTCTTGATTTTCTGCAACGTCTCAGGCTCTTCTATTTCTGTAGCTGTGGATCTGAAATCAACCCAAACTCCCAACCAAATTAAAGGTCGTTTTCCCCTTCTAAGCTTCCACCTCAGAGTCCTTATGGGACTCTACTTCTTCACTAGCAATGGACCGATTTCCTTGCCTGGCTTTGAAAATGAAGGATGCAAACGAAAAAAAACTATAAATCCCAAGTGGACCACAAAAATGAAAAACACGTAAAAAAATTAATGGAAACAAATCTCAAGATCTCTTTAAGGGGGTTAAAGGGGGTGGGCGGGCTGGGTGAACAACACAGATCACTGAACACAATTAGCATTATGGGCATAGAGCAATTTGAAGCTATGGGGCGGTATTTTTTTTGGGTGGTGAAAATTCAAGGATTTTTTGTTAATTTGAATTTTGTTGGTTTTTTTTTACGAATACAAAAAATTAGCACACATAAAAATTATAACGAAACGCAAAACGAATGTGGTGTTTGACGGGGGGCGGTAATCAAACGGGGGCGTGGCTGGGTTAATAAAATATAACAAATATCGTAAGAAACAAATACACGGAAAATATATATTTTTTGTTCACTTCTGCTTTGGCTAATTCTCAAACTGAGCTGATTTTTGAGTGGGTGCGTGATAAACTCGGCGAGACGGCAGAGGAATCTTTAGCCTGATAATGACAAGAGAGCGAGGACAAGCAAACAAAGCCAACAAAACAACCAGCGAACTGATGAAGTCTTTTCCTGTTTCCAAAACTATGCTAATCGTGTGTGAAAATCACTGGAAAATTCCGGGGGGGCAGCCCGCAAAAACCGCAAAAGCTTTTAGAACATCAAACGTTGCATACTTTTCAGGGCGGCGCTCCACTGCCACCCACCGGAAGGCCAGAGTCTGGCAAGGGACCTGCAGGGCCCTCTGGGGGCGGGGCGTGGCTGGAATTGTTGCGGCCTAACCGCAACATAACAACATCAATTAAAACAACAAACTTGGCTAAACATTTTGCGGCGAGCCGAGGGACAAGCGGCTGTTTGTTGCCTACACAAGTTAATTAATTTCTGTCGAGTTGATCATATGGATTTTTTTTTTTGGTAGAAGGAGAAGACAAGAATTCAAGTTCGCTGTTTGCTTTGTTTGTCGTTTTGTGTCCTTCGCCAATCGACTTGGCTTCCTAGTTTCTGGGGGACGCTGGGGGGGAACACTGTGGTTGTGGTGGTGGCGGCGGCGGTGGTGTGTGTGTATTTTTTGTGGGTGGGTGTGCGTGTGTGTGGGGTGGGTCTGTGTGTTTCGAAATCATTATCATTATCATCATCAACATCAACACATTTGTATGGATTTGCTTTACGACACGACTAACTGTACTTTTTTTTAGGCTCAAGGCTGGTGGCTGATTTTTTTTTTGGTCTCTTTAAATTTGATATTTTCTTTTTTTTTTTGGTTAATAAATGAAAACATTTACCATCGAAACAATCAAACAAGAAAGAAATTCGTACTTATTTTTTTAAGACGTTACTTGGAATAAAAACACTAAATACAAATTATAAAAAAAACAATTTGAGATCTGCGCGGACCTCGGATAAAAAAAAATTGAGTGATGTAAAAAATAAATAAACCAAAAGTTAAATCAAATTATGATCAAACACACATACGTTTTGTTTTTTTTTTCTCAGACCGCTATGCATGTGGATTTTACTCCGTTTATGAGGAAGTTAGGATCTTTTTTGGGGGATCCTTTCTTTTTGGATTATTTGGTTTCTTTTGCTTGACTTTGAGGCGAAAGAAAAATTTATTTGGATGCTCATTTTCTTTGCCTCGGAAAAGGATTTGCTTTTCGTTTATTTTGGGTATTTTGGTTGAGTATCTTTTTGGTATTTGAATAGGTAATTTTTTGGTATTTTTCTTTTTTTTTTTCTTTTGCATTTGATGTAAAAAATGTAATAATGAGCGTTGGAGCGCAAATAGAGCGAAACAATAGAGAAAAAATAGCGAAATGATTGGACTCACCTTGTGGAGAGACGGCCAGTTCACCAGTTTGTTGCAATTGCGTATTCAGGCCTGCAAATAAAATAATCTATAAAATCCGCAACTCTTCGGACTAAACAGAGCCTACCTAGCAAGGCTGGATGATCGAGGTTACCAATGGGAAAGTTAAATGCCGCAGTCGGGAACATTTTGCTCTCGGCCGGCGACATTATAAACGGCTGAGCGGTGTGATGGGCGGCCAGGCTTTCGCCGATCTCTTCGTCATTGCCCGAGCTAAAAAAGGAGAACCAAAATTACTAAAAAGAAGAAAAATAAAAATAAGGACAAGCTCACCTCAAAGATCCTTTGCCGCCGTCGCCGCTGCTGGAGCGATTGGCATCGTGTTCACCGGTGGAGTCGTTGCTGTGTTCGTCATTCGCATTGGCATTGTTGTTGGAGCAGACCAGCTCCATTGGTTCGGATTTGACATCGTCAGCTGTACGGGCCAATGGGGAGGGTGTTAGACTGCCCAATTTATCGCTAATTGAAATGCCATTACCGTTTGCATTGCCAGAGTTGCCATTGTTGCCAGTGGGTCCATTGCCTGTTTTTTTTCAAAAACAACAACCATTAAATTTCCGTTTGCTGCTTTGAGTCCTTGGCACTTACGTTTCTCCTCCTTGAGCGGTGGCGTGTTGTTGTTGTTGTGCTTGATCGTACTGAAGTCGGCCGGGGTGAGCTGCGGCGAAGTGCTGCGCGCATGGAGCGGCAAATCGGGGCTGTTGTTGTTGCTCGAGGGCAGCCCGTTGTCGCCGCTGCGCAGGCGCTTCAGCACATGGGCAGTGTCCTCGACGCCGGCGGCCGAGCGGTGCATCATGGCCATGCGCTTGAACAGCGGATGCGAGTGCTGCAGCTGCGGCGGTGGTGGCGGTGGGGAGCCGGCCGCCTGGCGGTTGCTGAACAAAGTGGCCGGGCCGTCGTCGTTCATGGAGGAGACGTGATGGGAGTTGAGCGGTGTGCGGACCACGGCATTGGCCAGGTTCTGTATTTGGGCCAAGTGCTACAAAAAACAAAAACGATCAAGGAGAGAGTTGGGCGGGACAAAGACGAAAGGACTTACGCTGTGCGTGTCCTCGGCCTGCTGTTGTGTGAGGCCCGAGACGCGCAGGACTTCGGCGGTTTTCAAAAACGATTGCAATGATTTCTGATGCACGTTGACTTCGCCGTGGTAAATGAACTCGACCAGTGAATGCAGATCCATAAAGTTCACATCTTGCAACAGAATAACGGGATGTTTGCAGGGTGTGCTCTGAAATTCAACCAAGAAACCAAGAATTATAAAACTGCAAAGTCTCCTTTTCTCCTGGCAATCACTTGACTTTCAGGGCCGCTCAACGAAAAAAAGAAACATCACTTGCTTTCCAGTTTTTGTTTGTGCAACTAATGCACACATACATACACCCGTGTGTGTGAGGGCCTACAATCAATTTCACTTTATCAAGTGCCCAGCCAGCCAGCAGCCGGCAGAGCGACGTCAACGGCGACGCATCAACGCCAACAAAGGGCGCGTGCAGGCACACACACACACACACTGATAGAAATTGGGTCAAGCTTCAGTATTTCGTTTTTATATTGCAGCCCCCCCGTCTCCTTCTCCCCTCAGCTGCTCCTCCGTTTCGACTTGTTCATTATCCATTCGCATTTATTTCTTTATTTTCGTTGCTGTTTTTTTTGTTGTTGTTGTCTGCATCCCGTGCGCTTGTCTGCTTATAAGTTGAATTTGTTTGTTTGTCTTATTTACAGCGACTGCTTGTGCAATTTTGCGTTTTGTCTGAGCGAAAAAAACAGCGACAACAACGACTCGAATGCAGCCCTGCGTATTCACCCAGGGGCACAAGATTTCCCTGATCTTCGCTGCCCCCCCTCCCCACTCTGACGACTGCTAGAGGAGATTGGCCGACGGCTTGTTTGAGTTTGCGTTAGCGGGCAACAGGGGGCGCTGCTGTAAACCAGCTCAGTCGCCTGCCTGTGTGTGCGTGTGTGTTTTGCACTTTTTGTTGAAATAAAAAAACAGATTACAAAAAAATTGAGGTCAATACGCTAGCGCGATCGCCCATAAAACAAAAAAACACAAAAAAAAATTGCACAAAAATTTCACAAAGACGCAGGAGCCAACGAAACAGCAAGGGAAGCGGGGGGTGGGGAAAGAATCTGGTGGTTATTGATTGATGGCCGCAGCAGCAGCGATCGCTGGGGTAACTGTACCCGAAACGAGGCGAAATTGCCAAAGTGAAATTTGTGGATTCCTCCAACAATGCCAACTGGTTTTCTGTATGTGTGTGTGTTTTTGTTTTTCGTTAGCGACTGTACTTTTGGGTGTTTGCTTAACGACTGCCGGCAGCTGGCGAGATTCGGAGTCATCAAGAGAAACACAAACAATTCGAATAGAAAGCCAAGTTCACTAAGGTTAACGGGACAATTGATGATCGCGGAGTCTTCTCACTAAGTTGGGGCAGCTTTTGTGAAGACTGTACTTGAGGTTTCTTTGTGAGCTTGATTTTAATAGACTTGGGTAAACCTAAGCTTCCTGGTGGACTCTACTTGTTGCTAAAACTGCTCTTGAGGCAACTGTACTTCTAAATTGTTGATCTTCTACTTGCTGAGAGAGTCGGAGTCAAGAAAGCAACGGGGAATATGTTGACTAGGGATTACGGAACTTTGAAGATGGGAAAATTGACGATCGCCCAGCCCTCCCACTAAACTGCAGCTGGGCAGCTTTTGTGAAGACTGTACTTGAGGTTTCTTTGCCAACCTAAGCTCCCTGCTCTTGAGGCAACTGTACTTTCCAGTTGTTGATCTTCTACTTGCTGAGAGAGTCGAAGGCAAGAAATCAAGAGAGAAACTCAAGCAATTTTGACTGTGGGTAAGCTGTCGACTAGGCTAACGGGAATTCCTCCCACTAAACTGCGGCTGGGCAGCTTTTGTGAAGACTGTACTTGAGGTTTATTTGCCAACCTAAGCTCCCTGCTCTTGAGGCATCTGTACTTGCTAGTTTCTGCTCTTGAGGCAACTGTACTGGCCGGAAACAATTGGCTTTTTGCAGCTAAGCGGATTGACCGCCCCCCCACCGCAACTGTACTCGTGTCCTGTGGCAGAGTCGGCGTCACTTGCAAATGGCAAATTGCAATCTGTTAGCCAAGTGCCAGCGCGCATTACAAATGCTAAGTGGGCGTGGTGGGGCGGTGGGCGTGGCGAACTACAGTTTTATCTGGCAACCTTCGACGCCCCTTTTGCTCTTTGAGGGGCCATCAAGTGCCGCTTCAGCCGGTGGGCCCATTAACCTAACCCGATTCTCTGGCCGCTCCGTCGAGGGGTGGGGGAAGGGCAAGTGTACTTGTTTTTTAAACCTAATTAAAATAATGCGCTGCAGTTAATTAAATATTTATGCATAGGCGGTGCAAAACGAAAGGAAAGGGCGCCAAAAGCGACGCCAAAGTGTCGTCCAATCTTCCCACTTTCCCCGCTTTCTTCGGACGCCCGGCCCTGGACTTTTGTCTGCTGGGGTGGCTGCATTTTCTGTTGCTGTTGTTGTTGTTGCTTTTTGTTGCAAATTGAATTTTATAAAACTTTCTGGCCAGTTTGGCAGTCGGCGCTGCCGCCGTCGCCGCCGTTGTCGTTGTCCTGCTGTTTGTTTGCCAGCAAAGTTTGCTCTCTTTTTTGTCCATTCAGTTTCTTTTTTTTTTGTACTAATTTCTTGGTGTGTAATTATTTTCAATTTCTGTGTTGTCTGCTGTACGTTTTTTGTTGCCTGCATTTAGTTGGCCTTTTTAACAAATTAAAATGTTGGAACCGTTTTTTTTTCTCTTCTACTCTTCCCAATGACTTTCCGTTGTTGCAATTGTAAGGATCTCAAATCCTGGGCAGGGGGCACACTCAATTGGTAGGCCTTGTGACTTTATTAGCCAGCCTGGCAGAGAAGGGGTCAGCGCAGCCCACAGCCAATGAGGCGTATACGCAATCAGTAGCAGGAATTTCGAGGCTTGAGATTTCTTGAAGAGTTCTCTGCCTTCAATTCCTGTGTCCTGTCTGATTCGATTAATGAGCTGGGGTTTGTATCATTTTTGCTTTGATTTCCCTTGAAGGAAGTTTTTTGCTTGCGCTTCCCTTTCCCTGGCCAACGTCGTCTGCTAATTTGTGGCTGTGTTGTTGTCAAAGTTTCTGGTTTGCTGGCTTTCTGTATTTTTTCTATCAGGTTAACAAATCAAGTCTAGAAAAGCGCAAAGACATCCACGAACCCGTTTCATTTTTTGTGATATTCCTGGGGTCGGCGGCGGCGAAGCAAGTTTATAATTTATATAATTTGTGGTGCAACCGCCCCTCTGGGCCGGCCGCGCCGTCGTCGGGGGACGGCCAATGACAGCGGCTCCAAACAATACGAAATGGCCAAGTTTTGTGGCGAAAATCGCAGGATCCCCATAGACGTTGGCTCCGGCTAAGAGTTCGTACCACTCGTACCCCCGCCACGCCCCTGGTGTGCGCAACAAAAAAAAAAGAAAAAAAAAAAATGCTAAAAACCGCAATTGCGTGCAAATATTTTCAATGCAGGCAGAAGTTTTGGCGGGCAAATAACGACGACGTCGACGACGACTCACATAATTTTAATGTCATAATAAAAAATAATAAAGCAAAGCAACAAAATGTCGACGAGGGCGGACGGTGCGAGCGCCAGGGCTGCATTAGTTGGCCCTTTGGGTTCGTTTTCATTTCTCTCCTTGAGGTTTTTTTTTCGCTTAGTTTTTGCTGCGAGTTTTGCAAGTCGAGGAAGCAGACAGGAGGCGGGTTATATCCTTTTATATTTTGAGGATTACAAAAGTCTTTGAAAGATAATCTGTGGGGGCTTCAAGGCAGACGGAGAGATTGGAGATATCAAGGGAATTGAGGGTCGAAATTATGAACAATGTCTTCTATATCTTTAAGTTCTTTCAGCTTCTTAAGAAAGGATCATAAGAGGCTTTCGAAATTGGCAGTAATTAATGATCTTTCTGATGTCCAAAGGAATCCACAGAACTTAAGGATTCAGTAGGTTTTCTAAGCCTGAGCAAAATTAGATCTTAAGTCAAAAATCAATTGAGGGATTCAAGAAAGATCGAAGGAAGTCCAAGGAGACTTAATTCCTAAAAAACTTAATTCTTTTTCTTCAATTCCGATAACGGGATTAGTAAAGAAAATCCAGCTAAAGACGACAGGACTCCAATAGCTTCTGAAGAAAATTTCAGACTCAAAACTTGGACATTTTTAATCCTGAAAGACTTCAAAATCTCTCAAGCTAACCAATTGAATTTAAAGGAATCGTTTAGCCCCCAAATCGAAGAAATTAACGCCCGGAATATTTGCGAATGCTCTTCGCATTCAAGGATCCTTTCCGTGGGATTCTTGGCATTTCCGCAGTCGACAAATCACCACCCAAATGGCAGTTGTTATGTGGCCCCCAGCACTTTCCTTGTTCTACTTCGCCTCCCTGCTCGCCAACCTCCTCAAAGTCCTTTTTTTTTTTGGCGTGCCCACAACTTCCCTGGCCGAGGAGAGCGCACCTCGCATTTCTTGGCCTGCAGTTGTTGTTGTTGCTGTGTCATTCGTTATGTTTTGGTTGGCGGTCGTTGTGTTCTCATAACTAAATAAATTAAAATGCAAACAAAACTCCACCCGAAACTGCGAGTAGGACGGCGGCGACGGCAGGGCCTAAGGACTACGCCTTGCCACGCCCCTACACCTGCCAGCCAGTGTAATAGCTGAAAGTACAGTCTCGCAGGCAACAACAACTTTGGCCAACTGTTTTACACCCCAAAGTCGGGCCCGCAAAAAAGGAACGTCGACGATTGCTGACTGTCGGCTGGTGTGTGTGTGTGTGTGTGTGTGTGTGTGTGTGCGAGATGCACGTAAACTTCAAAAATGTTGAAAATAGATTCATTTTATTAATTAGGTTGCCATTAAAGTTGCGCTATAAAAGCGAAACAGCAGCGTCACCGCCGCCACTGCCACCGTCGCCGTCGGTTGCTTTGGCATTTGCCGTGTCGTCCTTACGGAGTTTGCTGCATTGTCCGCACCCCCCGCCTGTCGCCCCGGCGGCCTTCTCCTGCGCACTCAACTCGTCCTGCTGTCCGTCCTGCGGTTTGTTTATTACCTTTACCGCCTCTTTGGTGGGTCCCTTTCGCGTGCCAACTTCTCGGCTCGCTTGTCCTTTTTGACGTTGCTATTTGTGTGAGTTGTTTTTTTTTTCCCATTTTTTTCGTGGCCTGTTCTTTGTATCAAAGAGGTTAAAGAGCCGAAGGATGGGGCGAGTCTAAAACTTCTAACTGAAGGCTTCAGGACTGCCAACTGGCAACGGGCAAATCCTTTGTAGTTCTGAGTCCGCACAAAGGATAAGAAGAGCTTTCTGAAGATCTTAAATTCCTTGTGCCTCAGAAGAATAGGTTTCTTCTTAAAGATTTCTGCCCTGCCTTTTGGTTTCCTTGGAATCATAAATATAGACGAGAAATTCCTGGGAAGGAGGCCTTCAGTCAGCGGCTGCTGAACATGTGTTCCCGGGCTTCTAGGGAGCCTCAAAGTAGGTCAACTGGGGAGAGAGAATGCAACTTGCAGCCGAGGGGGTCGCGAGAGTTTTAGTGCCCAAGTGCTCATCTGTCTAGACTGTGCAACTGGACTTAAAAGGGACTCTGCTTTGGAGTATTTAATGACCTACACAAGGACAACATGACATCCACTAACCTCAGACAGCTATAAAGTCTGTAAATGAGAAATCTTCAAACTGCCCAACTGCCCAATTACTAAATATAGAAGGAAACCACCAGCTCTCTGCTTAGTTACAAGGAAACTTGTGTAACTTTTCATCTATGAAGCTCAAAAGTGCCAACCACACAACCATATGGCCCATAAATGAGAACTCAACAAGCTGCCCAACTGCCCAACTACTCATATTAAAGGAATTCCACAAGCTCTCTTTTTAGTTACATGGAAACTTGTGTAACCTTTCGTCTATGAAGCTCAACTGTGCTAAGCATACAACCATATGGCCTCTAAATGAGAACTCTACAAGCTGCCCAACTACTCATATTAAAGGAATTCCACCAGCTCTCTTTTTAGTTACATGGAAACTTGCGCAACTTTTCGTCTCATAAGCTTAAAGGTGCCAAGCACACAACTATACAACCTATAAATGAGAAATAATTAAACTGCCCAAGCTCAAAGGTGCCAAACAAACAGCCAACAATCTATAAATGACAAGAATTCAAACTGCCCAACTGCCCAACTACTCATATAGAGAGAACCCACCAGCTCTCTGCTTAGTTACATGAAAATAAGCCTAACTTCTCATCTGCTAAGCTTTAAACAACTTTCAAGTCCTTAAATCTAAGGATCTTAAAACTGAGCATCTGCTCATTTGAGTAGAGTAAAGTGCACTCACCTTTAGTAGATCCCGGAAATAGGGACTGCATGCTGAGAGTACAACACGATGGGCCTTGATGCTGCGGCCCTCGCAGGCCAGAGTCACATCCACGAAGTCCTCATCGTCGCGCAGATTCTCAAATGCAGATGTGATGCTGCTCTGGTAATTGTTCCAGCGTAGGCAAAAGTGTTGTTGCTCATCCATGTTGCTGTCGTTGTTGTTGTTGTTGTGGGTATTGAATTGTTGTTGGTGTTGTTGTTGGTAGGGAAGGTGGACTCGAAACTCCTCTAAGATCTGCCTAGCGTTGTCGTTGTTGTTGCTGCTGGTGGCGCTGTTATTGTTGTTGTTGTTGTTGTTATCGTCCTCAAGCAAAGCAACAACGCTAGCCTTCTTCGTAGTCACCTTTTTGCGTATTTTGACGGCTTTTCAAAAACCTCGATTCCCAAAAAATCTCTCACACTCTCCTTCCTCCTTTTCGGGGATTCTCCCTCCTCTTCAACTTTATCGTCTTTATGCTTTTGTCTTGGTTACAATTTTGGTTTGATTATGTTCTGTAGTTTTTTTAAATCTGCAAGCAAAAAGAAATTGCAACTTGAATAAAAGAAAATCAAAGAAAATCTCCGCAGCCTACGACTGCCCAGCAAGCGGATTCCGTTCTAACTGCTGGCAACGCCGGCCAAGCGTGCCATTTTTATTGTGCTGGCAATGCTGCGAGCAGCAGGTACAGTTGGCCGTGTTTGTTGTTGCCGAAGAAAATGCTTTAAAATTGTTAACAAATGCATTTTAGAATGTCAACCGAAAGCGGTAAATGCTACCAAGTTTTTCTATGTCAGACCCGCAACAATTGAAGTTCGTACTCAAAACAAAAAGAAAAGAACTGAATTGCGAACCCGAAGGGGGCGAAAAATAGCAAACGCACGTTGAAAATTTGTTTGCTTTTTCCGAATTTCCAAAACACTTGCAGTGCAGAAATTTTCGGTGTAAGCCCCGCAAAAATCAACGAAACAATTTCAACTCAGTTAGGTAAAAAATGGGAGGGGGGATCTTTTGATTCAATTTTCAACGAATTATGATTAATTTTTCACATTTAAATATTTCCAATTGAAATTATGATTAATTGAGTTTCGACTTTCTTTGTTCCGAAAGTTTTTGAAATCCTAATCGGTTAGAAGTCCCCAAAGGCCTCAAATCGCCAATCGCAGTTCCGAGAAACTCAATTCAATCTGAGGAACAAACTTAATTCCCATCCGATATGCAGATTTCGGTGCTTCCTACCCCGCCGGCCCCGCCCCCCTCGTCAATCTTTCGTTCGCGAATTCGCTTTAGTTGTGCGTAGTTCGCGATAACCGAGCAAAAAAAAAATTAGACCAGCAACAACAAAAAGCGCAAAAAAGCTCTGGTCACATCGCCGAGTGCACACACACAAAGAGCACAACGGCATCGGCGCAGCGCGCTGAGCGCAGAGCGGGTGACCGGCGTGTGTGTGTGTGTGCGAGTGGCGCGGTTGACTTGCTGGCTTGGCATTGAAAGTGAAAACTATTAGATAAGTCCGACCAAATTGCTATATATAACCCTCCGTCACAGCTGTGTGTGCCTGTGTGTGTGTGTGTGGGTGTACGAGTGGGTGTGTGGGTATGCAGTGCACTTTGTGTTATAAAAATAGCAAAAACCAAATGTACAGAAAAACTCATTTCTAGTCGTCAACGGCAGGGCAATAATTCTTTACCCTTACCCCTTCCCCGTTACCCTGCCTCCTCCCGTGTGGGTAATCCTCGCACTCTCGCTTTCTTTCAGCGCATATCGGCGCAGGCATATAGCCGTCTATATAGAGCGAGCGAGCTTTCTGATTACTTCAAGTTGAATGTCAGTTTTCGGTGCGACTAATCCGTAAGTACAGTCTCTTCAATTGTCTCAGGGGTGCACGGGGGGAAGTTGGGTTGCATATACGAAAGTCGAATTGGTTCAATCTCGTTTGGGAGGGCAGTCAACTCTAAAAAGCCACCCGGAGATAATCCGAAAACCAGTTCAATTTGAACTCCGAGTGATAATGCATATAAAGAATTCTAAGGAATATAAAAATACCCTCAATTTAGGGAACTCCTAAGAATTTCTTGGGATCTTATCTTGAGAGATATTCCGATTCTCCTGGATCGATTGTGGATACAGTTGGCTAAATATAGATCGGTTTTTTAAACAATCGAGAACCGTCTGATCCAATAAAAAAACCCCTCGAAGATCACGTAAGATTGTCGATCCAAAACTTCTGTTTTCTTAATTGCGAAATACCTGCTGACGTTTTCAATTTTCATATTCTCACCTTTTGCACTCTCGCTGGGTTTTTTAGTGTTCGCTGGGTGGGGGAATTTCGGTAGGTAATCGCGATAGAGTTCTGGTTTTACGACACAGGGAAACGGAACTTGAGAGTTTGCGTTGGTTGACGGCGATTTCGGTTGGATTTTCGCAAAACTGCCGACATTTTCTCGTTCGTTACCAAGAAAATCTCAGGATTTTCGGGAGAGGATTTTTGATTTTATTCCATGGATGCGTGGGGGGGGTAGCGGTGGGTGGGGGCTTGGGTTGGGATTTGTATTCTTGAGATCTCGAGAGGTAATTTCACACACACACACACACGCGCACAGAAAAAAAAAAACAGTATGCAAAAAATTAAACCGACTTAAAGCGACCGACCGAACGAACCGATAGAGAAATTAAACGACTAAATTATGACTAAAAAAAAAAAATTAATTAAAAAGAAAACTGCAGTTGGCTGAATTTTGTGTATTCCACACACGCGTAGAAGTTTCGGGTTTTTTCTTTTTTTTTTGTTGGTAGTTTCTGCGGAGACGCTGCGCTGAGAACTGAACGCCTGTCGACTGCTGCGGGAACTGTCAGCCGGCCAGTTTCGGCGTAGAATTCTTTCTATTTTTTTGGATACTTTTTGAATGTGTGCTGCGTTTGATGATTGCAAGCGTAGAAATTCAACTGAATTCGCGCTGAAGAAGAAGAGCGCGCCCGACTAGCAGCGGCAAAAAAGCGCCGGCAGCGGCGGCGACGGCGACGGCGGCCGCGACGCGCACAAAAAAGCGCATTAGGCAGCCCACACACACACACACACAGCCATCAACTATTAACCAAATTTCGGCAGTGACGGCGGCGACGCCGACGCCGACGCCGAGAGAGCAATGAAGCCGAGAGAGCCGAGCCCAGCCGAGCCGAGCAGAGAGCGCAGTTGGCGCGCAAGCTCTGTGGCTTCGGCAGGATCGGGCTGCCGAGTCGCCGCAGCAGGTAGGCCAGAAAGAGACCGAGAGACCGACCGCGAGAGCGCGAGTCAACTGAACTTGAACTTGTGTGTTAGAATTTTTGTGCACTCACACACACACACACACATGGCCAGCCAGACAGGCCGTCGGGCGAGCGAGCGCGCGGGCTTGCTGCCTGCAGTGGCTGCGCTGCCCAGACACCCCAAATATTCTTCCCCCCGCCGCACCCCTTGCCTTATTCTCTCTCTCTCTCTCTTGCCGGCTGACTAATAAAAATGACACAAGAGAAAAAAAAACCCACAAAATTCGCACCAGACGTAAACTTCAAGTTGAGGAATAAAAAAAAGAAGTACGATATATAAAATTACCCCGCTATTCGTAATTACGGTTTTGCATTACCCCCACCATGGGAAACTCTCGGGTTTCTTCTAGTAACGCTGCCCCCCGCCCCCGCCGGTCTAGTGGCGTTACGGTCAATTGACCCGTGGGATTCCGGTAGGATTTTTTTTTCGATTCGGCATTTTTTGTTGCTGGGGAATTTGGAGATTTGCTGGGTCCCCTTGAATGGGTCAAGTGTTCCAGTATTTCTGGGGGCTTCGGCTTGGTAATAACTCTTCTGACACTCTGATCTAAAAATATTTCGACCATCACCCCCACCCCCACCCCCAAGACGCGTCGCCGTCGCCACTACCACCATAAATAATTCGAAATTTGCATTTGATTGGCGCCGGATTGGATTTTTTTTTTGGTATTTAAAGAACACGGCGCGCTAAAAAAAATACTAAAAAAAAATACTAGACGGAATTAATTTGATTTTTTGGGGGGGTGGGGTGCTTTCTTCTTCTTTCACGAATTGATTTCGTTTTATTCCGAAAGCGTCTTTTTTTTTTTTTGATTGCGCCACCAATCGTCTCCCACTCTCTCTCTCCCTTTCGCTCTCCCTCTCGCTCTCTCTTTCGTGTTTGCGAATTCTTCGGCTGGCCGCCGGTTTCTTTGCCTCTTCTTCTTCTTCCGTAGTGTTTACGAACTTTCAAGGCTAAATACTAAAAAAATTTGTGTTGTTTTCTTTGTGCTGCTCGGTCGTTTTTATTATTAAATTTTGTTTGAGGCCCCTCCCCCCCCACCCCCCGCGCAGATTCTCCTATAAAAAACCGCTATGAATCTGCAGCGAACGAAAAAAGTGGGTGGGGTAGTAGCGCTCCGAATAGTTCTAGAACAAAATTCGACGCTGCTCCGTTTTTTTTGTTTGTTTGCAAAAATTTCTTTTTTTTTTTTGGTTTTGTTTCTTAATAGATCATAAAAAAAACCACTCACACACAAGTGAATGCAAAATGATAGAGAGTGGGAGTGGGG